>PVHX01007945.1:0-87110 GCA_004024805.1 Geosciurus inauris
TTTTTTTTTCCGTAAAACGGGTCTTTTAAAAATTCCTGCTCGATTTCGAACGTGCTAGGCGCTCTCTCCTAGGTACTAACCAGTCCTTTAAGGCAATGGATCACAAGTGGCTGCACAAACAAATCCCATGGCGAGCTTTCTGAACAAGCTGGTGCCAGCGTCCCATCCCTAGAGACTGGTTCGGTTGGGTCAAGGAGGGTTCTGGGCACAAGTATTTTTAAATTCCCGGGTTGTGACAACCGTTCCGTGGGCGCCTGGGCTCGCGCCGCACCCTCCCAGGCCCACCTGGCTCTGCAGGCCCAGGACCCAGCCGCAGGCACCAGGCGCGCCGCGGACGCCCCGCCCCGTCCCCGCCCCCAGTCGCGCTGCTCGGGTTATAGCCGGAGGGGGCGTCCGCGGGCGGGGTTGACCAGGTGGTCTTGGGCTCCCTCTCACACCTCCTCCCCCCAATCCTCCGCACTGCACTCCTTCCTGCAGCTGGTACCCAATGCGGGTCTCACGCTCCCAGGAGGCCCGGGTGTGTCGTGGTGACCCGTTTGCTCCTCGCCGCAGCCCTGCAGGTAAGCTCACCCCTCCGCGGCCCCTGGCCTGAAGGGCAACTTGGAGACCCCACGCCAGCGAGCGTCGCTCCCTGGCCTCCGCGCCAGGAGCCTCTTTCGAAGTTGCTTAATGCAGCTCAGGCTTCCACCTGCAGCGAGCAGCGCCCTCAGGGTTAATCCAGAACCCATGGCACAGCCACTGTGCTGCCCGATAGTAGTTCTGTGTCCCCTTTGCCCTCCCTCCCCGCAAAAGGCGAGTGAGATGTTATGTTCCATCCCCTATTGAATTTGATTTTATAAAAAATACATCAAAGATACAAATGGAATCCCATCTTCAGAGTGCTGGGCTGACGTGAATCCCACACTAGTCCCTTGATAAAAAAACTTATCAAGTTCTAACTCCTGGCAGGAAGAGTGGGTCATTGAAGGTGTCTAAGAGGAGCAGCTTATTTCTAGGGAAGAAAATTAGTCTGTAATCTTCATGTTCCTTGCGTGTGAGGTTTGGATCATCCCTTGCTAAATGCTAAACAGCCGGTAAGGGAGCAGGAGAGGCGCAGCACAGGCCCTGACAGTTGAGAAGACTGGAGGTTATGTCAAAATCACCCGCTTCACAGAAAATCACCAGTAAACGCCCATCAACACTCAGCTTTAAAACAGGGACTGGGGTGGGGGTGGGGGTAGCTCACCAGACCCTTTCCAGTCAAATAATATTAACATAAGCATTCCGTGTCTGGTTCAGTTCAACTAAATAGGTTATATTGATGGAGTAATGGCTCAAATTGATGTGTCCTTTTGCAGTTCAAAAAACTGCTTGGGGGGATCAGGCGTGGTAATCCCAGCACTTTGGGAGGCTATACACAGGAGAATCACGAGTTCAAAGCCCGCCTCAGCAGTGGCGAGGCGCTAAGCAACTCAGCGAGACCCTGTCTCTACATAAAACACAAAATAGGGCTGGGGATGTGGCTCAGTAGTTGACTAACCCTGAGTTGAATCCCCGGTAGCAAAAAAAAAAAAAATTGCTGGGGCAAACCACCTTTCCTCCCACCAACTAAGATTATGCATTTGGAGGTCTATGAATTAACTAAAAGATTAATAGGAGAAAGGACAATATTAGTTTTCCATTATGACTATAGAATTGTGCAAAAAAAAGTGGATTTCTTGATAATTAGAGATAGGGGTTTATGTACTTAACCAAATCAGGAGGAACAGTGAGAAGGCTGAGAGGAGAAGAGGCTTCTATGGGAAGATCAAGAGATTTCTTCTGGAAAGAATGGTTCTTAGGAGGATAAACAGGGGGCAGGAAAGTTTGTGATTCTTGTGTATTCAGGTGCCAGAGATCTCCATCTTCTTTCTGGCCTGTAAAACTCCCCGGAGAGGGGATGTGTATGTGGCAGCCTCACTCCTGGAAGTTTCTGCCTTTGAAGAAAGGAAACTCTGAAAAAGCTGCTTTTTCCATCTGTTGAATCCCAAATATCTTCAGTTTAAAATAATCTCTCAAGTCTGGGGGTCCAAGTGGATCCTCACAGATAATTGGCTGGAGTGTCCCTGTTCATTCGAACAGATAACTGAAAGCTATCCTTATTCTGACCAGTTACACAGTGGTATAAGGGGAAGGCAATTCTGAATTTAGGCACTGTCTGTATGTAGATAGAGGACCACTCTGGAACTGCACATGCACATACCTCCACACTCAATTTTGTACCTAGGGCCCAGGTCATTTTCCTTTTTGCTGTTTGGCCAAACCTTTGGTTAAGATGGCTTGGGCTCAATTGTTTAAGGGAGACATTCTGACCTGTCACCTTCATTACATGCCTAAACCAAACACCTTTCTGTAAATGGAAGAAAAAGTCCTTTGGCAAGTCTCAGTCCCTAGGAGGGGTTAAGGAGCTGTCTTATGTACCTGTTCTCTTTTCAAAAAACAAGACCCTCTCACTTTTGTTACCCATCATTAAAACCAAAACACAATTCCAATACACATCCACTAGAATGACTAAAACTTAAAAGACTAAAAATACCATGGGTAAGGGAAGATCTAGATAAGTACCGATAAGAGTGTAAAGTACACGACCATTTTGGAAAACTCCTACAAAAATTGGCCACATGTATATTTTGTGATCCAGTTTTCTGTCTTACGGGCATATGACCAATAGAAATATGTAATATGTTCAAGAGACACACACAGGAATGATCACGGAAGTACCATTCAAATAGCCTCAAACAGGAAGCTGTCCAAATGCCCTGCAATATTAGAGTGGATAAATTGTAATATATCTGCAAATGGATTGCTATAAACAGTAAGAATGAAGATCTGTGAGTGTATAAAACATTACAGAAAAATCTCACAAATTAATGTTGATCAAAATAAGCCAGAGAGGGCTGGGTATGTAGCTTAGGAGCAAAGCATATGTGAGGCCCTGGGTTGATCACCACAGAGTACATATGATGCCACATATATATAAACGGATGGAGGAAGCCCGGCACAGTGGTGCACACCTGTAATCCCAGCACTCTGGGAGGCTGAGACAGGAGGATCATGAGTTCAAAGCCAGCCTCAGCAACGGTGAGGCACTAAGCAACTCAGTGAGACCCTGTCTCTAAATAAAACACAGAATAGGGCAGAAGATGTGGCTCAGTGGTCGAGTACCCCTGAGTTCAATCCCTGGCACCTAAATATATATATGAATGGATGGAGGAGTAAACACAAGGTGGCCAATGCTGGTGATTTGCTTGATTTGCATTTTGGATATATAGTTGTGGTTTTTTTGGGGAAAGCATATTGATGCACACTGATCTAATTTTCTATAAGTTTCAATAGTGCATTCAAAACAAAGAGCATTTGCTGGTACTTGGACCCAATGAAATTTTTTCCCCAGGCAGCCTCTGTCAAATTCTCTTTTCACACTAAGTAGCCAAAGTTCCTTTTTGGCGGTCATTGCTACCAGTTGCCCATCCAGATTGGTGGGCTACCCCAAACAGCCCAACCTTAACATCCCTGCTCCTCATTTTCCCCCTCCTCTCATCTCCTTTTATTCTTCCTTAAGCCAACCAACATTCACGAGGAATTCTTTGGGGAAAAAATATAGTCATTTTGGGGGAAGGAATGGAGAAAAACGAATCCATCCGTTAGTCTCTGAAGTTGATTGCTTAGCAGGGATCCCCAAGCACTGGAAGCCCACTCACAGAGGGCCTGTGTCGATTTGCCTGAAAAGTTTTGTTTAATGTCTAAGACCTACTGGCATCACATTCACAACAGAGTCTATTTTTTTTTGTTTTTTTTTTAACATTAAACTTTTAAAAAAAATTCTGGAATAACTATAAATTCACGTCTTGTCAGAAATTAGATCCCACATATTCTTTACATAGTTTCCACCTAGAATCTTGCAAAACTACATAACAGAATCACAACTAAAATGCTGATGCTGATACACTCACGGTGCAGAATATTTCCATCACCAGGAAGATCACTCACGTTGCCTGACTGTAGTCATACCCATTTCCGTCTGCTCCTGCCACCCTCAGCCCCTGGCAGCCACTAGTCTGTTTTCCAGTTCTATAATTTTGTTATTTAAAAAATATTATATAAGTGGGAATGTATAAATATATAACCTCTGGGGACTGGATCCTTCAGCATAATTCTCTGCAGATACATCTGGGCTGTTGTATCTACAGTTCATTCTATTTTAATTGCCAAGTAGTATTCTATGGTATGGACACACCAGTCTACTTAAAAATTTACTTGTTGAAGGATATAGATAGATAGATAGTTTCTAGTTTTGTGCTTTAACAAATGAAGCTACTGTAAATAATTCATGTACAGGTTGTCTTCATTTTTTCATGGGATAAATGCCCAGAAATGCAACTGAAGGGTCATGTGGTGATTTCAGGTCTAGTTTTGTTATTTGGGATACTGAGGATTGAACCCAGGGCCTCATGAATGCTAGGCAAGTGCTCTACCTCTGAGCTACATCCTCAGCCTCCATGTTTTGTTTTTAAACTACAAACCACTTTTCTAGAGCAGGTGTACCATTTACATATCCACCAAAATGTATCAGTGATCCAATTTCTCAAAATCTTTAGCATATAGTATTGCCAATCGTTTTCATTTTAGCCAGTACTGTCCTGTTCTTATCATTTGCACCTCCCCGATGGCTAATGTTGAACATATCCTCATGCACATTTGCCATTTGTATATCCTCTAAAGTGAAATCTTTTTTTTTTTTTCCTAACTGGATGTTTAAAAAATTTTTTTAGTTGTTGATGGATTTTTATTTTATTCATTTATTATTTATATGTGGTGCTGAGGCTCAAACCCAGTGCCTCACACATGCTAGGCAAGTGCTCTACCACTGAGCTACAACCCCAGCCCCTCTAATTGGATTTTTTAATGTGGCTATTTTAAACCACTTTATAGAGCAATTTCCAATTAGTACAGAAAAATTGATCACAGAGTAGAGTTCCCATATAGCCTATCAACATCCCTCCCTCACTTTCCCTTACATTTGATGTAACTGAACAATTCTGTCCTTGACCCATTTTTATTAACTAAAGCCCTAAAGTTTAGGGTTCCCTCTTTGTGCTGTACATGTTAATGGTTTATGTGTGTATATATGATACTGGGGATTGAACCCAGAGGTGCTTTACCATTAAGTTACTACCCTATCCCTTCTTTTGTGTGTGGTGCTGGGGATTGAACCCAGGGCCTTGTGCATGGGAGGCAGGTACTTTACCAACTGAGCTATATCCCCAGCCCCTCCCCGCAGCCCTTTTTATTTTATTTTGAGACAGGGTCACTAAGTGGCTGTGCTGACTTCAAACTTGTGATTCTCTAGCCTCAGCCTCGTAAGTCACCGAGGAGGCATAAATATGTGCACCACAGCATGTGGCTCCTTTTTATAACCACCATTTTAGCATCAGACAAATTTAACTGCCCTAAAAACTGCATGTGCTCCAGCCTGTGGTCCCTTCCTTGTCCCCTGATTCTTTCCTGTCTATAGTCCTGTTTCCCCAAAATGTCACATATTTGGAATCAGATAGTAGGTAGATGTTTCGACCTTCTTTTACCCAGCAATCTGCATGTAGGGGGTTCTCATGTCCTTTCCTTGCTTCATAGCCCATCTCTTTTTATCACTGAATAATATTCCATGATTGGTATGGATGTTTTTTTCCATTTGTCTGTTTTTTTCCATTTGTCTGGTTGCTTCCTGTCTGGGGCATTCATGAATAAAGCTTCTGTAAATATACATGTGCAAGTTTCTGTGTGGAAATTTGTTTTCATTTGGATAAATATCTATGAGTATGATTGCTGAATTGTATACTAAAAGTTTATATTGCTTATGTATGTGCTGAGCATGGAACCCAGGACTTTGCACATGCTCTATCACTGAGCCACATCCCCAGTCTGGCTTTCTAAGAAACTGCCCAAGTGTCTTCCAAAGTAGTTGTATAATTTCATTCCCAATGGCAATGAGTTCCTCTTGCTGTGTATCATTTTCACCATTTTAAGAGGCGCTTAGTGGTATCTTCTTGTTTCAACTTGCAATTCTCTCAACATATGATGTAGGGCATCTTTTCATATGCTTATTTGCCATCTGTATATCTTCTTTGACAAGGTGTCTGTTCAGATCTTTTGCCCATTTTTAAATTTAAGAGTGTGCTCTACCCCTCAGCTACATCCCCATCCCTTTTTATTTTGAGACAGGATCTTACTGAGTTGTGAAGGATGGCCTTGAATTTGCACTCCTCCTGCCTCAGCCTCCTAAGTAGCTGGGATTACAGGCATGCGCCACCTATTGTCAAGGTTTTTGAAGATGATGCCTTTGGTGTTTTATCTTAGAAGCCATCACCAAGCTCTAGGTCATCTAGATTTTCTTCTAGTTTATCTTCTGGAAGTGTTACAGTTTTGCTTTACATTTAGGTCTGTGACCAATTTTGAGTTAGGTTTTGTGAAAGGTACACAGTATGAGACTAGATTTTTTTTTATCTTTTTTTTTTTTTTTTTTGCATGCAGATAACTAATTCTGCACCATTTGTTGAAAAGACTGTCTTTTCTGTAGGAATTGCCTTTGCTCCTTACATACTTTCTTTCCTTTTTTTTTTGTACTGGGGATTTATTTAACCCAGAAGTGCTCAACCCGTGAGCCATGTCCCCAGCCTTTTATTTTTTATTCTGAGACAAGGTCTCACTAAAGTTGCTGAGGCTGGCCTTGAATTTGTGATCCTCTCAAGCTGCTGGGATTATAGCTGTACACTACTACATTTATTAATTTCCTAATGTTGAACCAGGCTTGCATACCTGGTCATAGTGTATAATAATTGTTATACATCTTAAAATTTAATTTGCTATTGAGGACTTTTTGTACCTACATTTAAAAAAATTTTTTTTAGTTGCAGATGGACAACATCTTTATTTATTTTTATGTGGTGCTGAGGATGGAACCCATGCGAGGCAAGTGCTCTACCACTGAGCTACAATCCCAGCCCCTATACCTACATTTATTAGCTGTATATTTTGTCTGTAGTTTTCCTTTTTTATAATGTCTTTATCTGATTTGGTATTAGTGTCATCCTTGCAGAATGAGTGTTCCTTTTGCTTATATTTTCTGGAACAGACTATAGGCAAGTGGTATAATTTTTCCTTAAATGTTTTGAGAGTCAGGTGCATTGGTGCATGCCTATAAATCCCAGAGGCATGTGAAGTTGAGGCAGGAAGATTTACAAGTTCAAGGCCAACCTAGGCAACTTCATAAGATCCTGTCTCAAAATAAAAAAGGGGCTGGGGGTGTAGTTCAGTGGTGGGGCACCCTGGGTTCAATTCCATCTCTCTCATACACATACTCTTACACACACACACACACACACACACACGACATGTACCTATTCAGAGGATCGATTTCTTTTTGTTTCAGTGTATGGTGCCTTTGAAGGATTTAATCTGGTTCATCTAAGTTATTAAATTTGTGGGCATAGAGTTGTTAATATTCCTTTTATTATTTTATTGAGGGAATATAATACTCCTTTCAAGGCAGGTCTATTAGTGATGAACTTTTTATCAGATAGTTTTTCCCTCATTTTTGAAGGATGGGTTTGTTTTGTTTTTATCACTTCATAAAATTTTTACTCCACTTTCTCTTTGCTTTCATGGTTAGTGAAGAAAATTTGATGTAATTTTTGACTTTGCTTTTTTAATAGATGTTTTTCCCTCTGGATTAAAAAAATTTTCAGTTTCTTAAGCATGCATATGCAGTGTTGGTAGGAAATGGCAGGTGTAGACTTCATATATTTACTCTGGTGTTCACTGAGCTTCTTGGAGCTGTGGTTATCTAGTTAACCGTAAAACTTTTAGTCATTCTTACTTAAATTATTTCTTTTCTCCTGCTGCTATTCTCTAAAAATGTTAAACCCTACAGATCTTAATCTGCTTTGTCATTTTTCATTCTTTTTCCTCTGTTTTAGTTTGGCAAGTTTCTATCGATATTTTCCAGTTCATTGATTCTTTCCCGTCTGACTGATGAGCCCACCAAGGGTATTTTTCACTTTTGTTACAATGTGTTTTTTATTTTTAGTGATTCCTTTTGATTCTTAGATTGCCAATCTTGCTGCTTATATCAACCATCCATTCTTGCATATTGTCCACTTTTTCCAGTAAAGGCCCAAGCATATTAGTTTTTTTTTTTTTTTTTGGATTGAACACAGGGCCTTCCTTGCACATGCTAGGCAATATACCTCCAGCCCCTTAATCAGTTCTTTTTGATGTCTGCTTTAATAATTCCAAAATCTTGGCAATATCTAATCTGGCTTATTTTTATCTTATATTTTCTTATTTTGCTATGACTTATAATTTTTTTTGAAAACCAGACATGTATTAGAAAATAGGAACCGAGGTAAACAGGACATTAGTATGAGGCTTTTTATCTGGCTGTGAGGTTGTGTTTCATGTTTGCTGTGGGTGTTGTTGTTAAAGGCTTTGTTTCCTCTAGTCTTTTTTTTTTGGGGGGGGGTCTCCTTTCTTTGAGTTTCCCTAAAAACTTTTTAAAACATAGCTTTCCTGAGATATAATTCATATACCATACAATTCACCCTTTAAGTATATAGTTCAATATAATTTCGTATGTTCACAGGCATGTACAACTGTTGCCAATTTTAGGACATTTTCATCACCTCACAGATACTGTACCACTATCACCCTCCTATACTACACTCTCATCCTTAAGCAGCCGCTAATTTTCTTTCCACCTCTGTAGATTTCCCTGTTATGAACATTATTTTTCCTTTTTATAGTACTAGGTATACCACTAAGTAATATCCTGAGGGTTTCCCTAAGTTGCTGAGACTGGTCTTGAACTTGGGATTCTCCTGCCTCGGCCTCCCAAATCATTGGGATTACAGGTGTGTCCCCACACCCAGTTTTGTTGTGAACATCTTTTATGAATAGTACATTCGTTATCTTCTATGACTTCTTTCACTTAGCAGAACATTAAGACTCATCCACATTATGAAATGTCAGTACTTCCATTCTTTTATCCTTCGTTCCTTTCTGTTGTCATTCCATGTTGTCTGCATATTTGTCAGCTGACAGGCATTTGGGTTGTCTCAACATCTTGTCTATTACGAATAATGCTATTATAAACATTTGTGTACCAGTTTTAGTATGATTTTATTAAAAGTATAGTGTGTTTGGTGGATCATCTAGTAGGTGCCTAACATTTTATGACAGTGCCAAACCATTTTTCAAAATGGCCACGCTGTTCTGTATTCAAACACCAATGTATGAGTTCCAGTTACCCTGCAACTTCATCAGGTGTTAGTGTAGTCAGGCTGAAACTTGAGCTTGCTGGGCACAGAGGCACTTGCCTATAATTCTAGGAACTTGGGAGCCTGAGGCAGGAGGATCACAAGTTCTAGGTCACCTCAAACTTAATAAGATCCTTTCTCAAAATATCTTCTTCCATATCTTCATTTCCTTCCGGATCTCCCATTAAGTGTGTATTGAATTTTCTTTATTCTGTCTTCCATGATTTCTGCCCGCAGGCTCTTCCATACTTTCTACCAGTTCATTGCTGTATCACATTGTAGGTGATTTTGTAAGATCACTACTCAGTTCACAAACTCTCTTTTATCTGTGTCCAATTCACTATTTCTTCTATACTGGTTCCTTTTCAAATTTGTCCAATCTTTTGTAATGCTTTTCTAATCATTTTTATGGTCTTCCAAATTATTCTACTTGTATCTCCTGACTCTTCCTCCTACAGATGATGTGTATGCAAGTTTAAATTTACCTGAGAATCTTTTCCTATTGTGGAAATTCTATAGGGCCCTATCTGAAATCGTCTCTGCAGGGAAGTTTTATATTTGCTACTGGCCAGGTGGGGAGGTGCCCATTTGTAATCAGTGACTTCAGAGGCTGAGGCAGTATCAAAGCAACTTACCAAGATCTTGTCTCAAAATGAAAAACAAAAGGGACTGAGGTCTAATTCTGTGATAGAGGGGCCCTGGGTTCAATCCCCAGTACAAAAAAAAAAAATTCTGTGCTCCTGTAGGTCTGCTTCTGCTGGTCTGCTTCTGCCTTTTAAGTGGTTATATTTTCAAATAGCTTCCCTGGATTATTTTTAAATAAGTTTACATAAACCATCCAGAAGGATTAAGGCTACAGCAGTTCAATCTCAACATCAAAGAATTGCCTTTATTTTCTGAGCTATGGTTCCTATTTAGTATAAATTGACATTAAACCTATCTGTTTTGTAGGCCTAGGATTCTAATTTTTCACAGATGATTCTTTCATGGACAGTTGTTCTAGTATCATTCGAATACAAGATCTCTTTGTGGCTTTTATAGAGATTAAATCTCTTATCTTTGCGGGGATTAAATCTCTTATCTTTCCCTTGTATTCAACAGAATTTGGTTTGAATGAATTTATCCAAGATTTATAGGAACCCCTTCTGGGAACAGGAGGCAATTTTTATCTTGTTAGATGATTGTGACAAGATTGTTGACAGTGCTTTGTGTGAATAGCTAACATTTTCTATTAATAGACATAACTCAAGTTTTAATTTTGATTCACAGAGTTGTGTTATTTGATAACAGATGTTCCTACAATTGATTTCACTAATAATCTGCATGTATTCTGGAAAATTGAGAAGGTCCATAGAAGGTAGAAGACTATATTCAGATTAAATATTTGGAACAGATGTATGATGGAATGCTTGTTACTTTTCTATAACTTCTGTGCTCCTGTAGGTCTGCTTCTGCCTTTTAAGTGGTTATATTTTCAAATAGCTTCCCTGGATTATTTTTAAATAAGTTTACATAAACCATCCAGAAGGATTAAGGCTACAGCAGTTCAATCCCAACATCAAAGGAGTTTCATCTTTGTTACCATTATGATAAGCTGTTGAAAGACTAAGATTTCTTTGAGAAATGTTTATAATATAGTGTATATACAGTATGAATGTCTAAAAATACATGAGAAACAAATTATACCCCAAATCCCAATTTTTAAGATTTTCCTACAGGAAACACTAGTAATAATAATCTCCAAATTTATACTTATTTTTAACTATTTGAAGTTTTCTATGATAAACATACCAAAAAAAAAAAAAAAAAGGAAAACAGTACAATGAATATCTAAACCTATTACCCAACTTAAAATAGCACCAACTCTCTATCAAGCTTGCTTTATTTCCTACATGCACATAATCTGAAAGTCATAACTATCATCATAGCCACACAAGTGACAGCAGATATCATTCATTACTCAATTCAAATTTCCTGGCATCTCTGTTGTTATCCCTGCCCCACTCTGTCCCACTGCTGGGAACTGAACCCAGGGCTTTCTCCTTGCTAGGCAACTGCTTTTACCACTGAGCTATACCTCCAGCTCTAGCCTCCATTATTCTTAAGTGTACTACCATGACTGGGGCATTTAAAAATACTTAGTTCTTACAAAGTAGTCAGTTTTAAAAATGATATATGTAATGTAATACTTCATAACTCAAAAGATTTTTTTAATAAGTTATACCAGGCCTGGCACAGTGGTGCACACCTATAATCCCAGCCACTTGGGAGGCAGGAAGATCAGCAGTTTGAGAAGTTTGAGGCTAGCCTTAGCAACTTAGCGAGACCTTGTCTCAATATAAAATAAAAAGGGGCTGGAAATG
Organism: Geosciurus inauris; assembly: GCA_004024805.1. NCBI lineage: Eukaryota > Metazoa > Chordata > Mammalia > Rodentia > Sciuridae > Geosciurus > Geosciurus inauris. The sequence continues at coordinate 11,693 of PVHX01007945.1, forward strand.
TAGCTCAGTGGTAGTTAATACCTGGATTCAACACCCAGTACCAAAAATAGAAAGGAAAAAAAAAGTTATGCTATTTCCCACTCAAGAGACAGTGACTATTGTTGTTTTCTTGTCTAGCCTTCTAGAAACATTTTACTAATTACACATACATACTTTCAGATAAAACACTTAAACTACCTAAATATCTGACTTTTAGTTCAATTGGATCTTTCAAATCAGGGGAAACTTTAACTGTATGAATTCTTCTGTCCCTTATACTACCTCTTTAATGATACTGCTCCTTGCATATTCTTAGAAAATATCAATTGCTATGAGCTGTGTTAAATAGCTGGTTTATGGAAATAGCAAATCATTAATAAAAAATTTTAACTCAAGTACATACATAAAGTCACAAGTTTCCTTTTGGTCTTTTGGATATGAATCCCAAATAATAAAGACAGTGTCCGGCTTTTAAAAAAAATCTGTCGATCTGAATTAATTATTTTTATAATTTCCTACAAATAACACACAATTGCATACACTTTATAATTTCAATCATATTTATTCTCTTGTGGAATGCTAGGTTTAATGTTACAGTATGGTTGTCAAAGCTACTGAAATGTGACAGATGTCCATGTCTAAGTGCTGCAGAACAGTATAACTTTAATAATTTTAAACAAAACACTTGTTATTGTACAGCTGAGGTCTGATGGTTTTTAAACTGATGCCTATATGTATGGCCAGCCACAAACCTTAGGGATGTTTATTACCTGTACATATATATAAATATATACACAAATATATCCCATACATGTGTATACACAGAGGCATGTATTATGTGTGAAATTTATAAAATTATATACATACACATACATGCATATCTATATACATATGCCCACCCACACCATTGAGCTCATTCTTATAATACAATCAGCTTCATGCCCAATTATTATTGCTGCCCAGTATAACTACATGATTTTAGTGCCAAAACCATGCACCTTTTTGGGTGCAGAATAGATACATTTGTGCATATAGATATGAGTATCCATGTATGTTTGTGTATATAAAGAATTCATCTCTCCCTTTTCTGCTTCAGTCATGCATTACTACAATAAACAGTCTTTTCACCATAGGTTTTGGAATTCTAAACAGTGTAAAATCTACTTTTGGAAAACTGTATATGTTCATAGTTACAAAATATATATATATGATTGAAACCTATTGAGTACATATGTTCTTTGAATCTGGCTATATCCTAGCCATTAGATAAATTAAAAAAAAACAAACACACCCTCTTAATAGGATGTTATGGTAGCCTTAAATATACCAGTACCTGCATTTAGAATAGTTACTATATTTTAAAAGTTGACAAAATGATGTTAAAGACTTGAAAAACACTATGCATCCACATTAAATATATAAAGGTTTTCACCAAGGGCCTGGTTCAATTCATTGTCTAACATTTTCATGTTCTAAGATCGACTAATATTGTAGTCCTTATTTTTATATTCTTATAATTATGGCTCATTAAGGCTTTTATACAAAAAAGCCCTATTCTTTAATCAATTATAAAAACAAGTTCTATTTAAAAGGAAAAATGTACATGAACATGAAAGTACTCATGGATATCATCCTATACAAAGTGACTCTGTAGAAAGAGGAGGCTCGTGCCCTGTAAGAACACCTCCTAGTAGCACATGTAAACCTGGTTTGGTTCCTCTGCTCTGCAGCTATTCAGCATGTAAAATTTAAACGATTTCACATTAACATTTAAATTTAATACAGTGCAAATATTTGAGAATAACTTGTTCCCCCCAGTGAAACAAGAGCCAGCATTATGCTGGATATTCTTCAGATCTATTTACACATTGAGTTAAAAGTTCACCATAAACTTAGAAATTTTGCTGAATATCAGCAGAAATGTAACTGAACTAGCAGCAATTGCATTTATAATATTTGATAGTTATTTGAGAGAATGCATAAAATTTTCAAGGCTGTATTCTGAATCATATTGCTCTTGATCCCAAAGATCACTCAGGTTTTCAAGAATTGATTTCATACTTGCTTTTCCAGAAGTTGAGGTATCAGCTTTTTCTGCTTTGCCATCCTTAAGAAAAATTGACAGAAAATAAAATAAAAGATTATCTTCAGATATTATATTTTCCATTAATTATCACACTTGCTCCTAACACTGCGCTTCATTAGAATTGAATATTTTGTGTAATAGGGAAGTCTATGACTTCAAAAGATAGCCCATTCAATTTTCCCACAGCTCTAGTAATTTTACTTATCTTTTAGTTTGTATTTGGGAAGAAATTTGGAAATTATGGAAGAATTATAACAGTATTATCAAGAATTTGTAGTAATTTCATTTGGTTTTTCATTCTCCCCTGTTCCCAGCCCCTTGTTTGTATTAGTCAGATACATAGTTAAATATCAGTTTTTTTCTTGCCCTTTATCCTTAGATAAGAATCCACATGTTTCTAAAACGACATTCTCCTACATATTAAAAAAAATAAAAAAATTCCTTCATCTAATTTTGTTCTTAGCACCGGGGATTGAACTCGGGGGTACTCGACCACTGAGCCACATCCCTAGCCCTGTTTTGTGTTTTATTTAGAGACAGGGTCTTGCTGAGTTGCTTTTAGCACCTCGCTGTTGCTAAGGCTGACTTTGAACTCGCATTTCTCTGGTCTCAGCCTCCCAAAGTGCTGGGATTATAGGTGTGTACCACCGCGCCCAGCTAGATGAAGGAATTTTAAGTGATATATTAAAGCTTTCTAATATATAGTCCATTTTTAAATTCTTCCAGTTGTCTCCAAAGCGGCCTTTATGGCAATAGCTCATTTCCCTGGAATATCCTGAGCCTAGTTCCACTTTTTGAAAGTCACCCATAAGAAAAATTTTTTTAAAATAGAGTAAAAACTATTTGAAGACAGGTATACATGTGTCTTTAGGTTAAACATCCCTCATTCTTTCAACTTTACCTACTGACAATCAGGGACTCATTTGTTACCACTAAAATGTAGCACCCAGAACTAGATATACTACTGCACATGTGGTTTGACATATAGAATATCTCAGGATTGGATGCTACAATTTTGTTATTACAGTTTAATTTCATTCTAAAAGGTCATTTCTAACCACAAATTATTGAGTATGCACCTGATTTTTCTGAACCTGTGAAGGTTTTAAAATTCAATACTATCAGTTCTGTATCCTGAGACTAGTATTTCCAGCTGGTACACCCTTTTGATTATGGACTGTTATCTGGTGCATTGATTCTATCATCTATTATAACAATAATGCCTATTTACTGAGAATCTACTTCAGGTATCCTAACTACTTACTTACATAATCTTATCCTCACAACCATATAGTAAAATACCAGGAAACCTGTGAATAACATTAAATATAAAATGTGTACGTTTCCTACCTTATCAAGAGTAAAAAGATCAAGAAGTTGATCAGTTCCCATACTCTGCAAACTAGAATTCTCTTGGCTAATAACGGTATTAGCTATGTTCATCTTGAATTTCTGCAAACCCATTATTTTCTCTTCCAATGTTCCTCTGGTTATTAATCGGTAAACATTAACCACGCGTTTCTGAATGAGAAAAACAATTAGGCAAATGTAGCACACACTGATAAGTTCTGTGGTTTACCAAGTCAGGGGCTTATCCTAAGTGCTTCTGTTTTTCTCTTTCCACATTTTTTTATTGGTGCATTATAGTTGTACATAATGATGGAATTTGTTGTTACACATTTGTATATGTACACGTACTAAGTACTTTCTATTATGCTAATTAGGACTAGATTTTTTGTTTGGCTCCATGAGTTCAATGTATGCAAAAACAATAGAATATTAGGGAGGGACAATGACCCAGGTTTTCTTAGCCCAAGCACCTCATTTAATACATAAGGAAATGGTACTACAGATGAGTTAAATGATTTATCAAAGATCACAACATTTGTTAACATCAGAGCAAGAGCCTGAACCAAGTCTTCCTGTCTTTTTCTTTTTTTTTGTTTTTGGTGGCAGGGGGTGGTAGTAGGGGGGTGTTTTCCTCAGGAAACCAGGTAATACATATACATGAAAGGTTACTTTTACCTGCCCAATGCGATGGGCCCGGTCCATAGCTTGTAAATCTCGCATGGGATTCCAGTCATGCTCCACAAATACTACTGTGTCAGCGCCTGTCAAGTTAAGCCCGAGGCCACCAACATGAGTTGTAAGTAAGAGAACATCTATGGATGGATCATTGTTAAACCTAAAAGTATAGATATCAAAAAATAAAATTAGTGCATTTCTTACTAAGGCTCTTATCACAGAAACGATTTAATAAAAATTAAACGGCACAAATGAAAACACTGCTTTAAAAACACATGGGTATTTCTATGACCTGAGATGAAAATATCCTCTTTTACTAGCCAGGCGCAGTGGCGCATGCCTGTAATCCCAGCACTTTGGGAGGCTGAGACAGGAGAATCACGAGTTCAAAGCCAGCCTTAGCAACGGCGAGGCGCTAAGCAACTCAGTGAGACCCTGTCTCTACGTAAAACACAAAGTAGGGCTGGGGATGTGGCTCAGTGGTTGAGTGCCCCTGAGTTCAATCTCCAGTACCAAAAAAAAAAAAAAGATAAAGACTAAGTTGCAAAAATACAATACTAACTATAATTAAGATAAAACTCAGAGACAGAAGTGTGGGGAATAGGTTACATCATTCAGGGAGGGTAGAAGATGAGCCTTTTGGAGGTTGTTACTATTTTACTAGTCCTAGAAGATACCGATAAAGGACATCTAGTAGCCCAGGAATCTAATGTCACTAACTTTAAAAATAGCAACTACCAAGCTGCCATAACATTCTTTTTATGAGTAAAATAATGAGCTTTCAACTTTATTAACATTGTTATGTTAATACAATACAGTTCTATAGGGGTATTACCATTATTCCTATTTTAGAGGGAGTAGGAACACTATGTTTAAATAGTACAATAAGGAGTCAAACCTGGGTCTGTCTGTCTCCAAAACCCCCTTATGGGTCTCTAACTGTATTGTGCCTAACAATTTTTTAGACTTGTTAAAAATGCCCAAAGTCAGCAGACTTGGGACAGAACCTAGGAATCTGTCAAAAACAAAAAAAACCAAAAACAAAAACAATCACTGTGATGTTTTTGACCACACCAATTCTGCTTCCTGGGTAGGCCAACTTCCAACAGGAATCAGAACAGACACTTTAGCTAAATCACCTTTTTGCTTCCTCCCACCCGAGTCCCTAAAAATGTAAAGGAGAAAGTAATGTGTTAAATTTCTTACATGCTTTTCAGAGTGCTTTCTTAATATACTTTTTCATTTATTGAACCGTTGTATTTCTATATATTTGTATTTAAAAAGGATTCATTTGGGTTGAATTATATAATTAAAAAAACATTCGTAGATATTTAGCCAATGAAAATACCTCACAAGGCAAACTTCTACCTAAATAATAATGCATTTACCATACCCTGATTTATAATAACAGTTTGGGGAGCCACTTACCGGGAAACAATGGAATGCCTCTGACCAGGAGGTATGCTGCCATCTAATCTCAAATAAGTGACAGAGGGTAGGTGAGGTTTTAGCAGATCATGTTCTACTATATCAAGCATACTTTTAAGCTGACAGAAGATCAGTATCCTGTGCTGGGCCACAACAGACTCTGTGCCACTCTCTGAAGTGCTGCCATTTCCCAAGCCACAGTCCAACAGCAACTTGGAAAAAGAAATCATTAGAAATCATTCAATCAAAGCAGATAACAATTCTCACTGTGACAAGCATTTCTCTCTATGGCAAGAAAAGGGTAAATTAACCTGTAATCTGGAAAGAGATTAGTTCTCTGGGCTATAATCTATCACCCGTTTAGCCTCTGGAACTCGTTTTTTTAGGTACTCAGGGTTCCTTGGTCACCTCTTCAGGAGATCACATCTAACAGGGCCTTCTCCTTAGTTCTTTGAGGCTCACTGGAGCCTCAATAAATGTTTACTGAAAATAATGACAAATAAGATGACCCAGGCAAAATGATTCATAAAAAATTATGAAAGAATAAAGTGTGAAAAATACATAATGGAGCAACTACATTGGAGAGAACCAAAAGCATCTTGCTAAATCACCTGGATTCCTGACGAGTCCTCCTCTAATAGCAAGAAACATACTGTCACAGATCTTTTATATTTTCTGTACCCTAAGTGGTTCAGTGCATACAAGATAGTTGTAAGCTAATGTGCACGCAGCATTATTCATAATAGCCAAAAGGCAGAAACAACTGAAGTGTCAACCCATGAATCAACCCATAAATGCACAAATAAAATGAAGTACCTATACATGTTACAACATGGATAAATCTTTAAAACATTACAGTGAAATAAGCCTGTCACAAAGGACAAATATTGTATGATTCCAATTACATGACATATTTTTTTTTAATTTTTTTTTAGTTGTAGATGGACACGATATCTGTATTTTATTTATTTTTATATGGTGCTGAGGATCGAACCCAGTGCCTCACGCACGCGAGGCAGGCGCTCTACCACTGAGCCACAATCCCAGCCCCAATTACATGACATATTTAAAACAAGTAAATTCACAGAGATACAAAATAATGAACCACTAAGTCCCAAGTTTTCAATTCCGTGACTATTTCAATGAAATTGACACAGGTGCATTAAAATAGGTTGGAAATCATAATCTAGGGCTTATATAACCTTTATATATCTATTATATATGAAAAATACATATTTTCAAATGTTCTAATCATATACCAATTACTTTTCTCAAAAGGTAAGAATTCTGAAAACATTTATTTCAAAGTGACCATAAGTGTGTATTTGTTGCCCTCCCCTCCCCTGCCCAGGGCCTCATGCATGCTAGTCAAGCATTTCACCACTGAGCTACATCCCTAGCCCTCAATTTAAAATTTTGATAGGTTTTCCACATCTGGGATGATGGGACAAAATGGGTTGAAGATTGGGTGCTAGGAGAAAGGAAAGTGATAGGCACAGTTTCTGGGTGATGGCAAGTCTTTGGAAATTGGTGGTGATGATTGTACACTATAAATGTAATTAATGTCACAGAAATGCACACTTAAAAATAGTTTTAAAAGCATACAATTTTGTAAAAGGCCTATATCACAAAATTAACAAGCCAAATTTATACATAAATGGTGAACACATCGATAATCTTTGGGAAAAGCAAATTTATCTAGTGTTATACATCAGGAACATATCTTACCATTAAAAAATATACATACTTGTTTCAAAGCTGAGAGTTTAGGGGCATGTTGAATATCATGAAGAGAAGAATTCTGAACTGCCAGTTTTTCAGTAGTGCTCTTGAACTCTGGATGTTGGGGTGTTAGGACTAATGCTGGATGGTTGCACAGTTTACGTAAGTATTGCAATGCCTTTAAGAGGGAAAAAGTATATACAGTCCATTTCACATACCACAAAAGTTTATTTCTGTATCTTTTCTTAGTTATACCTTCTGTCCATAGTGCCCTTTTTCCTTGGAAAACTCCTACTCATTCTTCAAGAACCAGTTCAAATGTCTCATTTGTAGTTCTTGTACACTTTGTATATTTCTAAGAATGCAACTGGTAACTTGAAAACATTGTATTGTTTGTTTGCCTCCCCAACTAAACAATGAGCTTCTCATGGCAAAGAATGTCTTACTCATCAGCTCCTTTAAAACTCTTTCTCATTCAAAGTGCCTGATAATGTACACAGATACTTCTAGAACCAATATTTATTTCCTAAAGAAGGATTTCTCAAACTTTTGTGGGTATAAATTTTTTTAAGGATCTTATAAACCTGCAAGTCTCTCCCTAGACTGACTAGGTAGCATTCTAATTCAGTAGGTGTGGTGGTGGGGGCAGGGAGGTGATGCTACTAGGTGACTGAGAAACCGAACACTATAGGGTTTCTTCTCTAATTCAATCACATTCTTTTTCTTCTGCCTTTTACTTGGCTTATGATGTCAGTCTCACCTTTGGCACAGAGTTCTGTATTGGTCAGCTCTACTGACAAGGCTCACCATTGCTGAGCACTATGATAAAAACTGTGGGAGAGGCATTAAGTCTTCATAACCACCTCCTCCCTCTCCTATGTTTAAAAATGCTACAATAATTAATTTTCTATGGTGGAATATTTCAAGAGGGGAAGAAAAAGCGAGTTGACACTTGCCACTTCTTTTTCTTTTACTAGTCTGTCAAACACACAAGACATGATCTGTCTTAGGACTTCTGTATCTTCTGCCTATAGTCACCTCCCCCCATCTATCTGCATGCCTTATTTCTCCCTGAGATCTTTGTTTGAATGTCACTTTCTCAGTGAAGAAGTCCCCAACCTCTCTAAAAACCACAACCTACCCTGAACTCTGCTTTATTTTTAAATTTTCTCTTAAATAATATGTATTTTGCCATCTCCACAAGGGAGAGTCTGGTTTTATTCACTGAGGTTTTTGTTGTTGTTTTTTTTTTAAGGTGCTAGGGATCAAATCCAGGTCCTCATATATGCTAAGAGCTAGGTAAGCACTCTACCACTGAGTGATACCTCCAGCCCACTGTCTATTGCTTTAATTAATTCTAGAGCTTAGAAAAGTTATTGCCATGTGGTAGTTTTGGAATGGGAAAGATTTTTTTTTTTGGTACCAGGGACTGAACTCAGGGGCACTTAAACACTGAGCCACATCCCCAGCCCTTTTTTGTATTTTATTTAGAGACAGAGTCTCACTGAGTTGCTTAGTGCTTTGCTAAGTTGGTGAGGCTGGCGTTGAACTCATGATCTTCCTGCTTCAGCCTCCCCAGCCACTGGGATTACAGGCATGTGCTACGGCACCTGACAGGAAAGATTCTTGATTCTAAAACACTTCTTTATATGCAATATACAAACATATATTGCATTTTGTATATTTAGTATTTTCTAATTAATATTAAATAGGTACTCTGACCTATTTTGATTTATATGGAACACTGAAAAAGATTTAAATAAACTCATATTTCAGTGTTCCATACAAAAACTGCACCATTAAAAACATCCTTTAACATTTAAGAAAAGTAGACTACAGTCTATACCTGGAACACATGGCCTGTAGCTTTAAGCTTTGGTTTTTCAGTTTCTTCAGAAAGTGCAGCTGAAGAAACTGTTTCATCAACATCACACTTGGCACGAGACTTGGCAAAATCTTCATAGAGCTGAACCTGTAAAATTGCTCCCATGAAAACAGTGAAGTATATAATCAGCCTTCATGAAGGAAAAAAATTATTACCCACAATTCACTATTAATATTATAGATTATTTACTCCATCTTGGTAAATTCTTTTAAATTTACATCTAGAAAAAGCATAGCACATTGTTTGTTTGCTAAAGCATTAAAAATACTAGTCAAATAGTCCTATATTCAAGTTTTCCTACTGTTCAGGAAAATAAACACTAATAAAACAGAATCTGAACTCTTATAACTAAATGGAAAAAGTCTTCCTTAAATGAAGTTATGTGATTGATACCCTTTAAGTAGATTTTAAGAGACAAAATTTTAAAAGAATGTTACCACTAATCTAAAAAGGGAACTCTTATCAAGTTTAAAGCATTACCTTTGGGGTCTGGGCTCCTGCACTATACATACTAATTAATGTAAAAGGGAATAAAATCTAGAGGACTAAAGCAGAAATCAGAAAATTAAAACCTACGAATGCTAAACAAAGCCAAAATGTCACTTCTGTCTGGAGTTCTCTAATGTGTTATATGCCTATGTTACAGCCATCACTACCAGTATATCATCAGATATTTTTCTTCCATAGGACATCTTTTTTAAACTGTACAACTGTAATTAGCCCAAGTTTTGCAAATGAAGGAATGAAAGACCAGAGAGATGAGGTGTAGAAGAATCACAGAGCTATCAGCTCCCAGACTAGTACCCTGCCCACTAGGCCCAAGTCAGATTTATCAATACTGGCTAACAGGTTGTTTATACACTGGGGGTGGGAGTGGGGTAAATTTCTGGATGTGTCTATGTAGCTTTCCTTCATTTGATCATACTAAATCAACTCCTAATCCTGAAATAGATTGATGCATACTTGAGTATACAGTGAACATTCAAACAGAAAATTCTGACTCAGAAGCTATATCTTACTAAGTCAAGTGACAGTTTCCATTTACATCCTTAGAAAAGTATAAGACAAGGTTCATAATAAAGTCCTCTGATAAAAATCAGAACTATGCAGAAAACAAATTTAATTTGGACCATTCATGGGAACTGTTTAATACTTCAAAGAGGATGAAGTTCCACTTACCAAAGTTTGAAAAGCAGCCCTGATATATTTTAGCTCTATCACTACAGGTAATTTGCTTAATTTTCCTGAGCTTTGTTTTTCTGACTTGCAAAATGAAGATTAACAATAACTATAATGCTATTGTGAGGATGATATGGCAACATTCATAAGCAGACTTTTTGGCCCTAATAAACACTGGTTTCTAGTAGCCACCCAAAATCCATGGTTTTGCTTTCTGTTGTTTCAATTATCTATGTCTGAAAATATTAAATGGAAAATTCCAGAAATAAACAATTCCTATGTTTTAAAACGTGCTATTCTGAGTAGTGTGATGAAGCCTTGCACCATCCCACTGTGTCCTGCTAGGAATGTGAATTACCCTGTTGTTGAGCACAAACACTACCTGCTCATGAGTCACTTCGTTACATCTCCACCATCAGATCAAGTGCCATGGCATCACAGAGTATGTGTTCCAGTAATACTTATTTAACTTAATAATGGCCCCAACACACAAGAATAGCAATGCTGCCAATTTGGATATGCTCAAAAGAAGCCATATCTTTGAGTGAAAAAGGTGAAAGTTCTTAATGAAGAAAAAGAAATCATATGCTGAGGCTGCTCAGGTCTATAATAAGGATAAAACGCAGTATACATAGGTTTCAGGTATCCACAGGAGGTCTTGGAATGGGACTACTATATTTCTTCATCAATTTAACCTTGCAACCTTTTCAATTAACTAGACATTTAAGAATGCAACTACGATACTGGATTTTGTTCTCATGCTGAATTCTAAGTGCACATGTCTAAACCCATATCCATATATATATATATAATTTTTTTTTGTACCAGGATTGAACTCAGGGGTACTTGACCACTGAGCCACATCCCCAGACCTATTTTGTGTATTTTTTATGTAGAGACAGGGTCTTACTGAGTTGCTTAGCGCCTCGCCATTGCTGAGGTTGGCTTTGAACTCGATTCTCCTGTTTCAGCCTCCCAAAGTGCTGGGATTACAGGCGTGCACCACCATGCCTGGCTACATATCCATATAATTACACAGATTCGATTAGGCCTTATTTCTATCTGTTTGAAACAGAATATTCCTAAAGGCTAGAGAAGCCAAAGCTGTATTTGAGTGATAAATCAAAGACTAAGCCCCTTTACTCAATACTTTCATAGTATATACAAGACATTCTGCTAATAAACATACAAGCACTAACAACTACAATCACTAGATTGCTAACCTGGAGAGGACTAAGAGTACAATAATAATCTTGAATAATTTTAGGTGGAAGATCCTGCAAAACATCCTCTTTCATTCTTCTCAAAAGAAATGGCAGGACTTGGCGGTGCAGTGCATCCATTGCAAGAACACCTGTTAATAATAAGAGAAAATGGCTTTTTAAAAGGAATGAATTACATGCACTAACATAGGCTTTATAATTAGATCTTTTTCATACCTGCTTCTTGTTCTCGACTAGAACTTCGAGCATCTCTACTTGCTAATATAGGTTTACCATATCGAGCAGCAAACTGGCGTTCAGTACCCAAAAATCCTGGCATGAGGAAATCAAACAACGACCACAGCTCCAAAACATTGTTCTTAATATATAAAAAAAAAAGAATATTGATTATTTGTTGTACTGAGATCATTTCCTTACACTTAAGAAATGGAACATTGGGGCTGGGGTTATGTCTCAGTGGTAGAGTGCTCGCCTAGCAAATGTGAGACACTGGGTTCGATCCTCAGCACCACATAAAACTAAGGATATTATGTCCACCTACAACTAAAAAATAAATATTTAAAAAAAAAAAGAAATGAAACATTAACAGAAGCCCATTATGATGACACAAATGAGAGATAATCACCACGTTTTTAGGTGTATGGTGTAAGTATTTTCAGATCAATATCCTTGAAGAAAATACTCCATTCTATTTGGGGGAAATCTACTCTCCTCCATCAGAATGAGACTAGGTCCGTAGTGTTTATACCCTACTGCTAGCATCTATGAAGCAGTAAATAGAAGGGCAGAAAATTTCTGATTCCATTAGTTTATCTTTTTAAAATTCTTTTTAGTTGCAGATGGATTTATTTTATGTGGTACTGAGGATCGAAACCAGTGTCTCAGGCATACGAGGCAAGCGCTCTACCACTGAGCCACAACCCCAGCCCCTATTAGTTTATCTTTGATACCAAATTAACAGCAAGATGGAACTTGGCCAACAAACACCATATCTTCAACAAAGGAAACCAGTAAGAGTTTAATTATAAGGTCAAGTCCACCCAGTATTTATGGGTCATGAGCAAAGGGATAGGTTCTTTCCAAATCTGCTGAAGTTTCACTAGGTTGGGAGCCGGGGCAGGAAATCAGCACTTTACCATTCTGGATGCTTTCCCAATGGATGTGGATCCTATGGTGCCCCCTCCCCTAACTCCCGCTTCCAGAAAGGGCTTCTGGGTCACCTCATCCTGCTTAGGCTCTGGGTCATCATGCTGTTCAGCCCTCCCATATGCATACCCTTCTAATCCCACTCAGGCCCTACAGTGCAGAAACCCACCTGACAGCAGAGTAAAAACTGTTCAAGTGGAGAAGGGGGAAGAAAGAGGGCCTTTAACTAGACAAAACCCCAAAAATTTCTTTTGATGTGTGAACCAAGTAAAAAAGCGATTATCTATTTAAAACTATTGCAATTTGTGTGTGTGTGCGCATGCATGCTTGGGGATTTAAACCCAGGGCCTCACACATGCCAGGCAAGTACTTTACCACTGGGCCATATCACCAACCCTACTGTGATATTTTTATGACTTTAAATTGAAGCAAAACAAATTTTGATGATTCAAGCCTAAAGAGTCTTCTTTTCCCTTTTAAATATACTCTAAAAAAAAACCTCTGATAAACTTCTAAAAGACTTGTAAGTTTGTCTCATGGTTATTAAAATATGTAGTGTTCACTTAATGAACAAAAAGCTAACCCTTATAACAATCACCAAAATAGATTTAAACAAAAGAGTAATAAACAACTACCAATTTTTAGAGTTGGGAAGAATCTCAGAGGTCACTTGGTGTTCACTTTCCCACTGACTAGAAAATATTCAAGGGGACTTTCCTACCAGAGTTGGTTATTCAGGCTAAATGTGAATATATCTGCAACCAGCTCCAACAACAGAATCAAAAGTTTATGAAGATACCTGCATATCAACCCATCTCTCCTTTTTCAAGATAAACTTCTACAGTTGCTTCCCTTCAACTGCCTCCTGATATCAGGTATTCATACATCCTTTATATGATGATTCATTTTCTCAAGTGGTTCTAGCTTTTCAATATTAAATCAGATTGCAGTGTAATACTATAGAAGGAGAATCATCAGTTTGGAGTAGAGTCTGATTGACATCTTTCATACTCTGGATATAAGACTTGTACTTACATAGTCTAAAATCATATTTTTTAAATTTTTATTTTTTTAAAATATGTTTTAGTTGTAGATGAACACAATTATCTTTATTTTATTTATTTTTATGTGGTGCTGAGGATCGAACCCAGTACCTCACGCATGTGAGGCAAGTGCTCTACCATTGAGCTACAATCCCAGACCCTAAAATCATATTTTAAATACAACTAAAGCCTGGTTTGTTCAGATACTGCTATATTACAAATGAATCATTATAAAAACAACATAATTAGCAGAAAATTATTATCCTCCCTATAAACTAAACATATCCTTTCATCAATTCACAGACAATTGCCAAGCCTACTCTCCACTTGTCAAATGTTTTTTAAAAAAGAAAATAGGAAAAATAGTAAATAATTACCTGGATTGGGGTTCCAGAAAGAATAATTCTATAATTAGCAGTCAATTGTTTTACTGCTTTTGACAATTTTGTTTTTCCATTTTTGATGACATGGCCTTCATCAAGAATACAGTAGTTAAATTTAATATTTCTAAGGGAGAATAAATAGAAAATTTTAGAATATTTATTACTTTAAGGTACTATATGAAGAATCTCAAAAGCAGGAAAATACAAAGTTTCTTCAAATCTGATACTAAGTTTCTCTAAAGAAAAATATTTTAATTCTTACCTAAAAAAATCTATGTCATTCCTCACAACATCATATGAAGCCACTATCAGATTATGCCTTTTTACTTGATGCTGTAACCTTTATTTAAAAAAGAAAAAAAATTAGGAAACAGTGGTTCTTCAAGGTTTTAAATGCAAATTTAATGGGAAACTACAGCTACCAAAATATAAAGTACTTCAATCTGCTTCAGTATGCTTATTAAGACCTTCTGCTTACTCTCTACAGATGAACCTGCTACCCGAAAGACTACTTCTTCTTTTTTTTTTTTTTTTTTTTGCTACTGGGGATTGAACTCAGGGGTACTCGACCACTGAGCCACATCCCCAGCCCTAATTGGTGTTTTATGTACAGACAGGGTCTCACTGAATTGTTTAGCACCTCGCCATTGCTGAGGCTGGCTTTGAACTGGCGATTCTCCTGTCTCAGCCTCCCTAAGTGCTGGGATTACAGGCTTGAGCCATCGCGCCCGGCTGACTACTCTTCTTATGACGTGGTCCTGTTACCCCTATTCAGTTTGATGAGAAAAGAGATGAACACCCAATGCAAAATGTGGTGGGCATTTTAAACTTGATTTGCCAACATCTTTTCTCTGTGGGTACCATTTCTTTAACATTCCAGGTTGTCCTATGGATGTCACATACAGAGGGTTATCATCACATATTTCCATAATCAACAAAAAGATGAAGCACCAAAACCAGCTTGAGCAATTCATAATATTTTATCCTTTGGCCACAGGGGCTGGTTTGGAGATAGAATCCAAACAAGACCAATCAGCCATGTCTAGTGCTGATATTCCTTATGGCAGAGGGAAGATCTGTTTACCACAGTTACCAAACTGAGACAATGTCACTAAAAGAGCTAACTAGCTAAGTAGTTCTGCCCATGGTCACCTTGTCCATCAACTGTAGACTGAAGTCCAGCAGAGATCAGTATAATGAACTGGGGAGGAAGAGCAAATGAGAGTAATCTAGATGTGCCTGAAGCAAGAATCCATCTCTAAAATTCTCAAGATAGTGAATGAATTTCCCTATTTGCTTAAGCTAGTTTGAATTGAATTCTTATTACTTGTTAATGAATTCTGACTAAGAGTAAACTGCTCAAAAGTGCAAGCTTCTGAGCTGTGTGGGTACAAATCCTCACTCTGCCCACCTTATTAGCTGAATGACCTTGGACCCAGGCCTTATGTCTTTAACTCTTTATCTCTAAATTAGAAAAATGGTATCTCATACAGTGAATACACAATATACAATTTTACATAAACGTAAAACTAGTTACAATAATGCCTGGCCAAAATTCTTAATAACATTAATGTCAGCTGTTAATTCAGAAGGGCAGCCAAGACTATGGATGGTTTAACTAGCAACCTATGACAAGCCAAGCTTTAAAAGATAAAAGGAAATAAATCAACTTCCATTCTTCAGAATTTATAGTTAGGAACATAAAGAGTTGTACTAGTTAACAGCAAGGGGGTAAAACAACAAGAACTCTAATGTTGTAATGGCAGTGGAGTTGTTAGAACAACCACTGTGAACCAAAAGCATCTTTGAGGAGAGGGGAGGAAGAGGAAGGAACAGGGCAAAGGTAAAGAATGAAAATATAACAGAAGCAGCAAGAAGGTACTATGGTAACAAGGATTCTCAAAGGAGTATACAAAATGAACTTGGTTCCAGATAGCTTCTCAGCTCCAATACTTTAGTCCAGCTGATTGTACAATGGCTAAAATTCCTGAATTTTGATAAGCTTCAATGATATCTTCCCAAAGTACACTCACCTTTCTTAAATGAGTAATTTTCCATCTTATCACTAAACAGGCGAACCAGAATTCATTTTAAAATAAATTTTACTCCTTCAAACTATATAAAAGATTGGCATTTCTGTTGTAAAACTCTTACCTTATTCGTTCAGTGGGAGGTCCTGTATAGTGCAATGGATTGAGATATTCCCTGGAGCAAAATTTACCTACTTCATCCACCCAATGACCTGTTAATGTTGGTGGACAAACCACCAAGGAAGGAAGTGGCATACATTCTGCCAATTTTGATCTTGCATATTCCTGGGCCCTTTACAAAAGCAAAACACAACAAACTTACAAGCTTGTTTGTATTTGTCAGAACCTAAAAATCTTAGTTTAAACTAAAATTTAAAATTACCTGTGACAATGATCTCCTGCTAGAATGCAGATGGACTGTAAAGTTTTTCCTAAACCCATGTCATCACATAGAATTCCATGAAGTTTATATTTATTAAGAAATGCTAACCAGTTTACACCATCCTGTAAAATTATGGGAAAAAATTATAAATTTGAATAGATTATAATAATTTTTTTCTTACAAAAAAAACATGTTTGCACAGACCAAAAATCTTTATAAGAAAAAGATAAATAAATGAGTATGAGACACTAAACACAAGATTTTACTAGGTCAACTTAAAAAATCCTTCACAGTGCACTGAAAAGGAAAAGTAACTGTTTGTATTTGCAAGACAAGTATAAAACTTACCTGCTGGTATTTTCTTAGTTCAGCATTGATTGGTACTGGAATTTTATAATTTTCTAACTTTTTTCCATCTAACAACTGTTCCAAAAAGTGTCGCTCTTTTGCTTTTAATTGGATTAATTCTTCTGACATGTTTGGAGGGTCTGGAATGCCTGCCTAAAATGATTTTTTAAAAATGTATTAAAACCATTTAGTCACAATTTTTTCATTCTCAAATGTATCATAGTCTTATCAAAACAAATACACAGAAAAAAGTATTCAAAACAGTATAATTTTAAAGACTTAAAGACAAACAGGTCTAAAGAATTTGACAGGTATTAAAAGTGCTTGAATCAGGCTACTAAGAAAATATGTAAGGTATTTTAAAGGACACAGCTATAACTTAATTTTCTAACACCATGCATTACTCGATAAAAGGGCAAATAAAAAGTTACATAGTTTAAATTAAATGTTGTAATCGGAGCCTCTCAATTTTAGTGTTGTGATGCTCTCTGGTATTTGATCTCAAAATATGGTCTGGAGAGATCCCTCCAGATGTGATTCCTATGATAGGGACCTCCTGTGGATCCCTAAGACCTTTTTTATTATTTCAGAATAATTTGAATTATTTTTTTTTTTGCAGTGTTAGGGACTGAATTCAGGATATGCAATATAATTTCATAATAAAACAAAGCCAATATTTGCATTTTCATTGTGTTGACATCTGCACAAAGTTTGATGGGCAAAACTGGTATTTCAAGAAGAATCGCTGCATTGCAAAAAGATATACTAGTAGTTACTGTATTCCTCATTGCTATCCACTAGCATTTTTAAAAATATCTTCACTTAAGAGTGTCATTGATAAAACAGTACAAATAACTAATGTTTTATTAAACCTCAATCCCTGAATACATCTTTTTTACATTTTGTGAGATAAAATGTGAAATATACATAAAGTACTTCTGCTTGTCAGAGTATTACATATTGAGGATATATTGGGGACTGAACTCAGGAATACTAGACTGAACCACATCCCCAACCCTATTTTATATTTTTTGTAGAGACAGAATCTCACTGAGTTGCTTAGCACCTTGTCGTTGCTGAGGCTGGCTTTGAACTCGCAATTCTCCGGTCTCAGCCTCCCAAAGTGCTGAGAGTATAGGCCTGTGCCACCGTGCCCAGCTATTCTGTCATATTTTTAAAGATTAATAATTGCTAACTTTGGATCTACACACATAATTTATATTCAATAAGTTTTCTCCATGGAGACAGAATATACATTAATATACAATTTTTTTTTTTTAATGGAACAACACTTTACTTGGAAGGATTGATGAGCCATGGTTATTCCAACTGGAGTATTTAGTTGACATTTTCTCAGAAATTAACCTGCAACAACTGAAATAACCTGTTGGCACTGATAAAATTCAAGTTTTTCAGAGAAAGTAACATGTTTTCCAATACTTAATTTTATCCTGGTGATATTAATGAGCATCTTTTTAAAAAATATATGATGAAATATGTCAACTTGTGGGAGACCAAGATTTACCAAACGACCAATATAAATGTTACAAAACATGTATGAGTAAAAGATTCATTCAGAAGTGTAAGTTAAACCAATGGATTTTAATGTGAAGGTATGAAACATTCGATTCTCACTGCCCAGAATATATTTAAAGATTTTCTCTTTTTGAGTTTTGGTATGCTTTTAGATCAAAATATATCTACAATTACTTGGAAAGACCATCAAAACCATTGCTCCCTTTTCCAACTAGCCATCTCTCTGAAGCTGGACTTTCTTCATATACCTTAACCAAAATAACATATCTCAACAGACTGTATGCCCAAGCAAATGTGAGAGTCCAGCTATCTATGTACCAGTAGGGCAGACATTAAAGAGATTTGCAAATTATATAACAATATCTCCCTTTTCACTGTTGTTTTAGAAAAGTTATTTTTTCAGAATAGAAAGCTAATTATGGTAACATGTAAAAGGTTTATTTTTTAAAATAAATTTTTAAAAAACGGCCCAGTTTTGGGCTGGGGCTGTGGCTCAGTGGTAGAGCGCTTGCCTCGCATGCGTGAGTCACTGGGTTCGATCCTCAGCACCACATAAAAAATAAATAAAATAAAGATATTGTGTCCATCTACAACTAAAAAAATTTAAAAAGAAAAAAACATTAAAAAAAAAAAAGGCCCAGTTTCAACTTCTATTACAGAAAATATCATAAACCAGAACTCTTTGGGACTTCAATTTTCAGAATGTAAAGAGGTCAGAACAGTAACAATGGGGAAAAAGAAAAAGAAATCAAGAAAAGAATTCCATTGATAACAGCATTAAAACAGAAAACTTAGGCCAGGCATAGTGGTGCACATTTGTCATCCAAGCTACTTGAGAGGCAAAGGCAGGAGAATTATAAGTTCAAGGTCATCCTGGGCAATTTAGCCAGACCCTATCTCAAAATAAACATTTTTTAAAAGGGGGTAGAGCTCGGTGGTAGCGTACTTGCCTAACATGCACCTGGATTCAGTCCCCAAAGCCACCAAGAATAAGAACAAAAATTTTAGGAGTAAATTTAATCAAGACTTTTTTAAAAATATTTTTTTAGTTGTAGATGGACACAATACCTTTATTTATTTTTTTATGTGGTGCTGAGGATCGAACCCAGTGCCTCACACGTGTGAGGCAAGCGTTCTACCACTGAGCCACAACCCCAGCCCCTAAATTTAACCAAGATTTATGTATTTATGTAATATCTATTCAAAAATTCAATGGCATTTAAAAAAATATTCTAAATTAACAATCCTAAAACTTACATGGAACCCCAAAAGCCCCCAAATATCCAAAACAATCTTTAACAAAAAGAACAAAGTTGGAAGGATCATACTACCTTATATAAATTATACTGCAGGGCTGGGAATATAGCTCAGTAGTGCAGCACTTGCTTACAATGTGGAAGCCGGTGAATTTGATCCCTAGCCCCACAATAGTAAGTAAGTAATGAGTAAGTAATAAAAGAGAACTACAAAGCTGTAGTAATTAAAACAGCATGGATGGGGCTGGGATTGTAGCTCAGTGGTAGAGCGCTTGCCTCGTATGCAGGAAGCACTGGGTTCGATCCTCAGCACCACATAAAAATAAATAAATAAAGATGTGTCCATCTACAACTAAAAAAAATTAACGAAAGAAAAAACCAGCATGGTACTGGCATAAAAACGAATACACAGACTGATCTTTGACAAGGGGTCCAAGAACACAAGAGGGAAGAATAGTTTTTTCAATAGATAATGCTAGGAAAATTGGATATACAAACGCAGAAGAATGAAATTGGACCCTTATTTTATACCATATACAAAAATCAGGTCACAATGGACCAGACTTTCTATTAGTCTTGTTTTTGTCACCTGAAGTTGAGTAACTTTCTTCTGAAAAAAGGCTTATTTAGCTCACAGTTTTGGGGATTTAAGGGCTTGGCACCAGCATCTCTACATCTCTGGTGAAGGTCTCATGACAGATGGCACCACAATCATGGGAGCACATTTGAGAGGGAGAGATCACATCTTGAAACAGAAACCCAGAGAGCAATTCAAGATTCAGGGGTTGGGCTTGCTCTTATAATTACTCTCCTGAGAACTAATTCGGGGTCCCATGAAACCACTTCAATCCCTTTGGCTCCCTCAATGACCTACAGACCTCCCAATAGTCTCCACCTCTCAACATCACCACACTAGGGCCAACTTTCCAATATATGAGTCCTTGGCAGGGCGGGGCAGGGGGGAATCACATTCAACCATAGCTGACTTCAACATAAGACCGCAAACAAAACTACTAAAGAAAATAGGCAACTGGCTTCACATTGGTCCATACAATGATTTTTCTGGATAAGACCCAAAAGTACAGGAAACAAAAGCAAATGGAGACTAATGAGACTGCATCAAACTAAAAACCTTCAGCACAGCAAAGGAATCAATCAACGGTGAACCTACAGAACAGGAAAAATTATGTGTGAGCCATCCATCTGATAAGAGTTTAATATCCAAAATATATAAGGAATTCAAAAGCAAAAAAATAACTTAAAAATGAACAAAGGGGGGCTGGGGTTGTGGCTCAGTGTTAGAGCGCTTGCCTTGCATGCGTGAGGCACTGGGTTCGATCCTCAGCACCACATAAAAATAAAGACATTGTGTCCATCTACAACTACAAAAATATTTTTAAAGAAATTTAAAAAAAAAATGAACAAAGGGACTGGGGTTGTGGCTCAGTGGTAGAGTGGATACCTAGCAAGTGTAGGCACTGGGTTTGATTCTCAGCACAACATAAAAATAAAGTTATTGTGTCCATCTACTAAAACAAACAAAAAATTTTAAAAGCAGACAAAGGACCAGAATAGATCTTTCTCAAAAGATGTATAGAACAGCCAAAATGCTCAACATCATTAATCATCAGGCAAATCAAATCAAAACTATGAGCTATCATCTCACACCCATTAGAACAGCTATTATAGAACTACCATATGATCCAGCAACCTTCACTTCTGTGTGTATATCAAAAGAAATCAGTATGTTGAACAGAAAATTTCACTATTCATTACAGTTTACTCACAATAGTTGAACTGATTTGGAATTAACCTGTGTCCATCAATAGGTGAATGGATAAAGAAAGTGGTATACACTAGAATACTATTCAGCCTTAAAAGAGAATGAAATCCTGTCATTCATGACAACATGGATGAACCTGAATGACATTATGCTAAGCAAAACAAGCCAGGCATAGAAAAATAAATACTGCATGATCTTACTTTGTGGACTCTAAAAATGTCAAATGCATAGAGGCAGAGAATAGACTGGTGGTTGCCAGGGGTTTGGTGGGAGGGGAAGTGGAGGAGAAATAGGGAGATATTGGTTAAAGGGTACAAAGTTCCAAGTGGGATGAGTAAATTCTATAGATGTGTTGTACAGCATGATGACTATAGTTAATAATAATATATTGCCATACTTGGAAATTCCGGAAATGATACTAAGGTCTTTGATATAGGGGTCTAGCCATTTTGTTTGGGGGGGGGGGTTAGACTAGTTATTTCTTAACGTCATAATAAAATCTACAAGCAGAGAAATATGACAATAGTTTTACAAATTATATTATTAGTTTAATAAATTATAAAACCAGTATCTCTTTTATCAGAACAAGAAAAATCACCTTAGAAAATCCCATATACTCCTGGCCAATTAGGACCTCCATTTCATTTCCCCAAGAGGTAATCACTTGACTGACTTTTACCATAATTTTTTTTATACCTTTATTATCTAAATATGCATCCAATTTATTTTGTCTGTTTTTGAACTTTATAAAAATGAAATTCTATGTTAAGAGATCATTAATAGGGCTAGGGCTGGGGAACAGTGGTAGAGCACCTGCCTAGCACATGTGAGGCACTAGGTTTGATCCTCAGCATGACACAAAAATAAATAAATAAAATAGAGGTATTGTGTCCACCTACAACTTAAAAAAAAATAGTTCATTTATATGTTGTATTATAAAATCCAAACTCAAAATGGAGTCACTTTGGCTCAGGCCTGCATGTATCAGCTAACCTGCTCTTTGTGCTTCTGTGATTAATGCTTTGCTATGCTTGCTTCTCACGGATGGGGGTGCAAAACCACAGGCTGCCAGACCCCCTGGCCAGTTACCTAAAGTTCCAGGAACTGAAAGGGGACATAGGAGGCACTGTCACGGCTGAACTGTAAATAACTATAGATTGAATATTGGCCAAATCCTGTTGTTCTGAGTCATGTAGCTAGCCCACCCTATAATAACCTATGAAACCCTCACTTCAGGGTCACTCTCTGAAGGAAAGGAGAGCTGACCCCAATTGATTGGCCTGTGTGCCTATTTCCTCAATAAACTTTGCTGCTTCTGCAGAGTTGTCTGGGCTGCACTTCTTGGGGAGAGGTGAGGGTTGGATGCAACAGTATGTGTCTGCAGTGTGTTTTTGTTGCAGTGTGAGTCCACAATTTAAATATCTACTGTTCGTGAATATGAGTTTCTGGTTTTAGATTACTATAAGTAATGCTATAATAAATATTCTGGAAAATGTATCCTGGCACATGTGTTGGGTTTCTCTCTCTATATATATGCAGAATGGATTTACTACATTATTGAGATAAATATCTTCAAATTTGTCAAATAAAGCCAACTGTTTTTTCAAAGAAGCTATCCAATTTATACTCATACTTTCGTGGTAAGAATGTAAAACGGTATAGTAACAATTTGGGGTAGGTCTGGTAGTTTCTTTAAAAAGTTAAACCCAAGCTGGGAATTGTGGTGCATGCCTGTAATCCCAGGTACTCGGGATGCTGAAGCACAAGGTTCACAAGTTTGAGGCCAGCCTCAGCAATTTAACAAGACCCTGATTCAAAAAAAGGAAAGAAAAAAAAGACTGGGTATGTAGCTCAGTGGTAAAGCACCTCTGGGTTTAATTCCCAGTACCAAAGGGGGAGGGAGGTCAAACTTACTATGTGACTCAGCAATTTTATTCCTAGGTATTTACTCAAAAGAAGTTAAGTACAAATACCCATACACAAAGAATTATAAGTATGCCATGCTCATTATTCACAATAGCCAAAAGCTGGTAACAATCCAAATATCCATCTAATGAATGGATAAACAAAATACGGTATGTCATAGAATGCAATACTATTCAGCTATAAAAATGAAGTACTGATACATTCTATAGTATGGATGACATAGATGCCTATTTCCTGAATTATGTAAATCCCATCAAAATATTAAAAAGCAGCTTGGTAGTGGAATCTAGGCTCATCTCTTGCTTCAAGACACTTCTACTTCCTGTACTGACCACATCTACAAGAGCATCAACAAATTATCATTTTTTAAGGGAAGTGTCTAATTTTAAGTTAAAATGATGTTTTTAAAAAAGTATCAATTAAAATATTAGAAATCTTAATGCTTGTAACACTTTCAAAATAATGCCTTTTTTAAAAACTTGATATATGTTTTAAAGAAGGTTAAAATTATTATGAAGTTACAGAAACATTAAATCCATAAACCAAGTATTGTCAACTTACCTCAAGTGGCATGAGTCTAATTAATGTTGCAAAGCACTGCGTAGCCATGAATCTTACACTGTCTGTCTGATCACTCATTCTTCCCAACACAGGAACAACTAAAAGGACAATATATGGAACAATACCAACATCTAGTTGTTCCATTACACCTGAATAAGTGATTAAGGAAATTTTGAAATGATTTTGAGGTAGATGTTTTCAATAACAATGACTATACCAAGGTAACTTCTAAAACACTCCTTTAGTTTCTCATCTGCGCTGAGATATAATAGACTATCCCACAAGAACTATGATGCAATTATAATATCATTTACATACTGTACTTATAAAACCATTATATATTTTTTATGATTAAAAACAAAATTATGTGCTTTTTTTGTCTAAAGAAGACTGGAGGAAGTTTTTCTAAAAAGATGTTTTAAAATAGAAATTTGGGCTGGGGTTGTGGCTCCGTGGTAGAGTGTTCACATAGCAAAGGTAAGGCACTGGGTTTGATCCTCAGCACCACATAAAATTAAATAAATAAAAATAAAGGCACTGTGTCTGCTTACAACTAAAAAATATTTAAAAAAATAGAAATTTCAATGTCAAAAAAATTTAGCCACATTGTAAGTAAGGGAGCACAATGCAGTGTCAAAGATGAATTCCAAACTTCCCTCCAGGATCTTGACAATCACCAACTAGATACAGTGGACTACTGAGTGCAGGCTCCTATAATCCTCTGCATTTGGAACCAGTTTCTACTGATCTGATCTTCATCCATCTTTCTTACTCCATTTTTCAGATACTTCAAGTTAAAAAATAGCTGCCATGTCCTAACACAGGGCTTGTCTGCATAGTTCTAGTTTTCTAGTATTATTTTGGTCATTTTCCAACCAAGAAACAAAGAAAGTTTGGAAATATTTAATGTTTACAACATAGGTACTACCTGAATAAAACATTAATTATAAGCCAAATAAATAAATCAATTAGATACAGAGTTTAAAGGTACATAACATGTTTTTGCCTATTACAAAGCTGTCTTAAAATTAATAGTAAATCTTTTTTTGTACCAGGAATTGAACCCAGGGGTGCTTAACCACTGAGTCACAACCCCAGTCCTTTTTTATATTTTGAGATAGGGTCTCACTAAGTTGCTGGGGTTGGCTTCAAACTTGCAACCCTCCTGCCTCAGCCTCCTGAGCTGCTGGGATTGGATTACAGGTGTGTGCTACTATGCCTGGCCAACAGCAATTTTTGAACTTCCTATGTGAAAATTTTAATAAAATATAAAATATTTCTAATTTATATGTAATGAAATGTAAAGTGATGCAAAATAAAAATTTAAAAGTTGTTTTCTTTTTTGGACAAAGTAAGTTATTTACATGTATGTTTTAATAAGTCAATTTTATTTTGGTCATTCTTAAGTAAACTGAATGTCTAAGAGGTTTATCAAAATGAAAAAGGATACAGGCAAGTGCTTCAATTGCACCCTCTTGTTTGACATTGTCATCAATTGCTCCCAGCCATGGAAGTACCTTTTCCAAAAAAATGTTCATTGTTTCCATAGTAGCTATTTTGCTCATGACACCTACACAACGAGCAGCCATGTGCCTCACTGCAGTGCTGGGGTATTGAAGGCACATATAAAGATGAGACAAATGCTGTACCAACTAAAAATAAAAAAGTTAAAAGCAATCAGAATACTCATTAGGGTCTCTATGATTGAAAATGTTAACTATAATAGCCCATAATCAGAGATGTTCTCATTACTTCTAGTAACTCTAACTCCAAAAATATCTCCAAATACCTCAAAACATCACTGTCCGAACATCAACAGAAAATTAGTCTAAACTCATACTAAGATATAACTGTTTCAACAATAAAAAAAAACAAAAGGTACAGAATATCTCCCCATAATAAAGGAACACACAATTCTTTCAAACGCAATAAGAGACACATCAAAAGGCACTTTCAATTTTTTCTTAATAAGACTGGGAATATGATACCATACATTAGCAGCCTCCTCCAAATCTGGTGATTTAGGTTTAGGAACATATTTTTCTTCACTGGGTTCAGTGTTCCTAATTTTGTTTTAGGTACCATACTGATAGGTATTTTCTACTTCCTGGCTTATGGTGTTATGATTGTGATAACATAATGACATCCTATTATTAAATACCTGCTGCAGGGAACACTAGGATTAATGATTACAGTCAAGAACCTGCTCGATGGTTACAATAGCCTTCTAGATCAGCTGAATGCATGTTTGTTAATCACAAGGGTAAGGGCATAGAGATGGATTCTGTCTTTCTTTACTAATGATAAATTTTTTAAGACAGTATTTCGCTATGTTGTCCAACATGGCCTTGAAATCCTGGGCTCAAGGGATCCTTCTGCCTCTCAGCCTTCTAAGAAGTTGAGACTACAGGTACACACCACTGTGCCCAAATTATTAACAAAATTTTATCAAACAGAAGAACATACTTTATATGAACAAAAACCATTCTTTTCTACTCCCTCTTAGATTCACTTTTGTGAATCTTTGTGTTAGCTAACAATAGAGAACTGGAGCTAATGTCGTTCACAATGGTATAATTGCAAAGAGCTTCCTAATGTAGGTATATGCAAAGAATAACTCTCTTCTACAGAAAAACACATAACTAATTTTCCTCTTCCTCCTATTCCAGTTCTTTTGTAAGAAGTGTAACAGTGAAGTCACAAACCAGTGTTCTATCTCTGACATTGATCAGTTGCATTTTAGGTGATTTCCTTCTACCCTTACATTTATCTTGTAAATAAGCTTTATTACCTGTGTTTTTCCTTTCTTGGAGCTATATTAGTGGGATGGTCTGAGCAGGGCTACTGGCTTTCCTTCCTGTTTATACCTGGTTTCTGTGGCATCAGAGCCCTTTCCATAATGCCCTATATTCTAAGCTTCCAGGTCGAGGTTTATATCATTTATGTACTCAGCTCACAAAGCCCACAAGAGCTGTGCTGCGGTCAGTAAAGGAGAAATATAGTCATGCCGTATTTAAAAAACAAAACAAAACTAAAAAACTCCAATTACTAGGGATGACATGAAGTTGCATTTTTCAAGTCTTAAGATCTTTTAGTAAGACCATTTGTTCTACTTGAAGAAATTTTACATTTGCATTAGTTAAGTTACCAAAGGATGAAGTTCGGAATCCATTGAAGCCGCTGCTATTTCAAAAACTTGCAGAGAATTCACCAATTCTTGAGCAGGTCCATCTCCCCTTTCCAGGAGGGACTTTCCATCTATTCAAATATATTAAGTCTGTATCACTTTGTAAGTTAATTTTTCAAAATCTAGAGCACACAAAAAGTTTTAGCACCTCCCCAGCCAGTACAGGAGCCAATTTTATGTTTCATGTTAAAATGCCAAGACCTTAATTTAAGTGCTGGGGTACTGCACTGAAAGCAAAAAAAAAAAGACTCAATAATAATGATCCATTTAAACTATCTCTTTTTAGAAATAGAATGAAAAGCAAAATGTATATAGGATAACATTTAAAAAAAAAATCATAATTTTTTTTTGTTGTTTTTTGTTTTTTTGGTACTGGGGATTGAACTCAGGGGCACTCCATCACTGAGCCACATCCCCAGCCCTATTTGGTGTTTTATGTAGAGACAGGGTCTCACTGAGTTGCTTAGCACCTCGCCATTGCTGAGGCTGGCTTTGAACTCACAATTCTCTTGTCTCAGCCTCCCAAAGTGCTGGGATTACAAGCGTGAGCCACCGCATCCGGCTATAATTTTTTTTTTTTTTTTTGTACCAGGGATTGAAGTCACAGGTACTTGACCACTGAGCCACATCCTCAGCCCTATTTTGTGTTTTATTTAGAGATAGGGTTTCACTGAGTTGCTTAGTGCCTCGCCTTTGCTGAGGCTGGCTTTGAACTCAAGATCCTCCTATCTCAGCCTCCTGAGCCGCTGGGATTATAGGCGTGTGCCACTATGCCTGGCTAAAAAAAATTAGAATGCTTTTAACAAACTTCCATTTTGAAACTTACACCTGTCTGGGATAAATAGAAATGAGTATTTTTATTTTACAAAGATAAATTTAATTGATACACATTGAAATGTGTTAAAAACGGAACTCATAAAAATATATGCATACCAAAATTATTTAGATCAATTATATTCCTTAGTGGGCCAACCATAGCATCCCAGAGATGTGGCAACTTCACTGCCAGTTCACCACCAAAATGCTTCACTATAGTTGTCAAGGCAAATTCAGCTCCTCTCCGTTGTACCAGGTAAGGCTTTTGGGCCTAAAATTAAATATTAGTTGAAATCATAATTTCAGGAAAAAAGCATAATATATTTAAAATTTTATCAAGAGTATTTAAAGAATTTACAATGCTTCCATTAACTAATAGAGCAATTATTAGAAATCCCAGAGAAATGTAGCAGTTAAAAGATAGATAAAATGATATATTCTTACTTATATTCATGTAAGGGACATAATAAAACATATTAAGCTAATCACAAGATTGATAATGTCTTATTCAATAATAATTACAGTCCATATAAGACTGTCTCTCCCACAATAGAAACATATATGGATATTCTTTAATTACTTTAAAATGAAGAAAGATTGGGTTTGGATAGTCAGTGGTAGAGCACTTGCCTAGCAAGTGCAAAGCTCTGTGTTTGATCCCCAGCACCACAAAAAAGAAAAGAGAAAAGCTATAAAGTATTAGAAGAGCTATGTAACCCACAGAGGAATAAATACTAAAATCACAGCAGGATTTTAATGGAAACTATTATGGTGAGATATAACTAGTGAAAAAGATTTCACCTAATTTTTTGTTTTTGTTTATTTTTTTGGTATCAAGGATTTAACACAGAAGTGCTTACTAAGCTACATCCCTAGTGCTTTTTTATTCTGAGACAGGGTCTCACTAAGTTCTTTAGGGCCTTGCTAAGTTGCTAAGGCTAGTCATGAACTTATAATCCTCCTTTCTCAGCATCCCAAATCGCCTGGATTACAAGTGTGCGCCACAATGCCTGGCAACATTCATAGAGTGTTTGATAAGACATATAGATAATAACTTAAGATGATGGTTTTAAAAAGAAATTTAAAATAGGCTTATATTTTAGAAATACATGTCTTTTAACATCAATAATTTACTACTGAACCCAGGTAAGTTACTGCTAAACTCATTTTAAGTTTCTTGCAATCCAAACTATTTAGAACATTCATTTCATTGTTAATAAAGTGACTCAAATTTTCAAAACCAAACACTTATCATTGGTTATTAGTTGTCTTTAAAGAAGTTATTAATAAATAACAGAAAGACCAACAGAACAAAATGGACAGCTGGAATAAACCCTCACACATGTAAAGCATGATATATGACAGTGGGCCCATTATAAATCAAGGAAGAAAGATTTCAATAGTGTAATAACTGGCTGTTCACATAAAGTTTAGATTCCTACTCTTATATCACACATTTAATAAATTTTAAGTTGACCAAAAGTCAGGTGGGTAGTGATAATCTCACATTTGTCAAATTATTGTCTGAATATCAACAGAAATTCTGGAAATCAATAGGACTGAGAAAATTTATTTTTTACTCGTTTAATATCTTCTTTGCAGTCAACACTATGGGAGTGAATTAGTTTATATATTTATGAATAGCTTATGTACCCACCATCAAGAGATTTCTTGCCTAGGAAGACAAAGTTAGAGTAAAAATTATAAGAAGCATGAGAAATTTAAATAAGTTTGCTATTTTTCTGGACCATATTGCTAGAGTATTCCAAAAAGCTATTAATACTAGTCCTTTCATTTATACATACAAAAATACAGTTCTGGAACCTGACATGACCACTTAGTTCTCAAAGTATAAGCTAGATAACTGTTTTAAAATCAAAACATTCAAAGAAAAAAATCTTACTTACCTCATCAAGTTCAACAAGGATACTTCCACTACTTCCTGCAGGAAGATCTGCTATTTGAGCTTTTACTGCTTTGGGGGTAGGACCTCGCCTACTTGTGATAGCAAAAGCAGCTTTCTGATGCCTATAGAGTGTTATTATACCTCTGTACTTGGTTACAGTATGGTGCATTCCATCTTTTTCTGAGTTGGGTCCTAATAAGGAAAAAAGTTAGCCTTTTAATCATAATATAGGTAACCAAATGCTCTCTGCTCCAAAGGAGACACAACCATTTATTTAAACATTCAATTTTTGTAAGTTATTTTAGCCAAAGAAATGGCAACAAAAAATCTACTTGCATAGATTTTATAACAAAGTTGTAGAATCATGTGAACAATGAGAAACATCACAGCAAGAATGGTTGTGCCTAGGCACAACAAGAAACATTAAAAATAACTAAGTTTTCTCTAAAACAATGTTCATGGTCCCCATGAATTCAGGAAAACTTGACCACTGCAGAATATTCCTGCCATATATAACAATAAAGGAGAGGGAAGAGATGATAACCCTCTTGTATTCTGGTTAAATTCAAAATTTAACCAAATTCTTCCAGTTCACTTTTTGCAAGATTTATATAGCACCAAAGTTGCAAATTTATTATATTTTCAATAATTTGTTTTATTTTTCTAAAATCATATTAACAAAAATATAAGTCATATAGGACTGAGTCATGTGAAGAAACACTGGTCTGATACCAGCCTGAAAATAGTTACTTTCTGCATGATATTCTCCAAAAGAAAATAGAAAAACTGGTTAAGCATTATTTACTAGAGTTCAATCTCATGAAAGACTAAATTTAGAAAACAAAATACAATAGGAAGAACTTTCATTAACATTTGATACAATTGTTTTCTAGCCTACTAAGTCATATAATGATAGTTTTCAAGATGAAGGTAAGGATGAATGCCTGTCTCAATGGATTTCAGTTACCTTATATCAGATATTAGGTCTCTTATGACTGGTTTATTTGCATTTAGGAGGGTTGTGACTGATTAGCAAATTGAAGTAACAAGGAATTTTGTTGTAACCAAGCTTTTTTCTCTCAGAATGGAAAATGGCTCTAACATGATGTGGGTTTGTGCTTAAATTATAGGTATAAGTAAATGAAAACAAATTTAAATAGTTAATTCCTTCTCTACCCCATATAAAGATTTAGATATATACCTTTAGAATTTTCCTGGCCACTTTGTGTTGGTACTGGACATGTTACACAAGGAGTTAGATATGGGTCCACACAAAGTGAGCTACAGAGGTTTTTAATAATCTTTGGATTAGGACAAGGTGTCCTTGTTGTGCACTGCTGAAGAAGTTTAGCTATGCACTGAGCTGCATAGTTTTGCACTAGTGTATTTTCTTCTTTTTTAATCGTCTCCATTAGTGGTTTTATGATAGGATTTAATTTCTCCGGAAGCTGCTGCAAGCTCACAACTGCACATGCAGCAAAAGTATGCACTCTCAACTGCAACACTTGCCACTCTTGGTTTGTCTCTGTAACTGTCATTTGGACCTGCTGTCGTTTACTATCTAATTGCTGTAATACTTGCAAATTTAAATCGAAAGTTGATGTGACTTCATTAAAAACAGCAGTGACCTAATAAAAAAAAACAAAACAACTCATTAATTACACCAACCTGAAATAGACTATAAATTCCTAAACAGCAGACAGCAAGTTTTTTGTTTCACTAAAGTTCCAGACTATCTAATATTGTTTTAGTACTAAGTAAACTAGCAAATACTTAAAACCTCCCACCTAAAGTTTACTGTACTCTAACTTAATTTAACATTAGCATTATATTCCTGAAGAAAGACACATTCTTTTGAGATGAATAAAATTACCTATCCTCTAAATATATCTAATTTGTTTGAGGGAAAGATCATATTCAACACCTGTAGTGTACTTTGGTGATATGAGAAAGCAATATGCAAATATAGCTATATGCAAATATAAACTGTTAATATCAAATTTACAAACATCTTGGAAAAAATATTCTTTCCAACTCAAAACTATTTAGGGTAGTTTTACAAAGTGGTTAAGTAATGCTAACTAAATTATTTTAATTCTTTGGCCTCCCTTCCGGTAGAAATGCTCAAGCAACAGAAGAGGAAGGGGGAAAAAATACAGCAGCCATTATTTTTTTAATTACCAAGATATATGCAAGGCTAGAAGACTGCTGTTCTAGACAACTTTACAAATCTCATTGAAGACTGTTCAGTACATTTTTGAAAAACAACTTTACTGAGACACAGTTCATATACCATAAAAGTAATTCATCTGAAGTTTACAATTCAGTGATTTTTAGTATACTGTTATGAATCAAAATTTTAGAACATTTTCAAAAGCCCATAAAGAATACTCACACTCACTAGCAAACACTCCTCATTTTTCCCCAGCCCTGTGGAGCTTTCTTAACTGCTCTGTCTTTCAAAGTTGTCTATTTTGTAAATTTTATATAAATGGAATCATAAAAGTCATTTGTGACTTATTCACTTAGTATGCCTTCAAAGTTCACACATGTTGTAGCATTGTATCAATAGTTCCTTTTTTGATCAAATAATATTTCATGATATAAATTTTCACTATATACTACATTCATTCATTGGTCAATTATTGATGGGTTTTTCCTACTTTTTGACTATTATGAACAATGTTGCTCTGAACATTCATGTACAAAAAGATTGTGTGATAGTGGGTCTGTGTGCGACACATGAGACTCAGTGGAGTTTTCTAGCTCTGGAGGTGCCAAAGGAGGGGCAGACTCCAGAAGACCACTCCATGCAGCAGATGCTGAGGAAGGGACCAGCCTTGAACTGGGAATGTGGGTGGGCCTGACCTGGTTTAGGACTGATGAGTCTGGAGAATGGGTGGAGGTTGGTATTGTTCATAGGGGGACTTTAATTTCTGTGTGAAACCAAAGGCAGAGAGATGTATTTTGTTCAAAATTTAAATTTTATGTGGTGTATTATTTGATGTAACCTGTCTTGTGGGTTTGTTTGGACAACCTAACTCAGCTCTATTTGTCATGGAACCTAGAGTAGGAGGTGGGATCTTGGTGTTCTATATGGGTTGATATGATTTAATACTCTTAGGTATTTTAGGGGATTCTGGACACAAAATGAAAGATATTTGCAAAGACCCCTCAGGGGCCCCTCAGGGAAGGAAAGCTTGGAATTGTCTGCATTGGACTCTAAACTGGACAGGGAAGAGGCATCTTCAAGGTTCACATGTTGTCCAGCTATAAGTTTATTTGAATAGCAGGCCTGATAAGTATTTGAGGTCAAACCCTACAATGTTTAAAAAAAAATAAACTTACCACATTAAAAAAAAAAATTGTGTGATGGGCTCATATAACAAAAACTCTTGATAGGTAGCAGCAATTAGTAAAACTTCAATTGATAGCCTTATTGATCAAAAAAGCCTATAACATTGGAAAATTTTTAATCTAACTTCTTTTTTCCTTTTTTTTTTTTGGTATTAGAGATTGAACTCAGGGGCACTCTACCACTGAGCCACATCCCCACCCCTAATTTGTGTTTTATGTAGAGACAGGGTCTCACTGAGTTGCTTAGTGCCTTGCTATTGCTAAGGCTGGCTTTGAACTCACGATTCTCCTGTCTCAGCCTCCCTAAGTGCTAGGATTACAGGCTTGTGCCACCACGCCCAGCTCTAACTTCTTTTTAATAGACAACCCTTTCTTTCCCCAACCTTCTGAGCTGCTGGGATTATCAGCGTGCACCACTATGCCCAGCAAGTCTAATTTTTAATACTCAGAAATTATCAATTTCATTGTGGACAATACCGAGAACGCTGTTCATTTATTATAAAAAACAAAACAGGCACACAAATAAGATCTTCTTTTATCACTATAAAATGCCAAAGACTACTTAAGTAAACTATATCAGTTTAACTGCCAATCTGCTCACCAAGAAAGAACAAAAAACATTTCTAGCTTATACTTTCTACTTCATTTTGTTTCAAGTTCTGCTCAAAAATTATTTGAAACATGATACACTGCTAAAAGTTTGCAAATATTGTCCAAAGTACACTATGCTTACTTTTGACAACTTCCAACAATTGTAGGCATTCAAGGAAAAGCTAATCACACCCAATTAATCCAATCATTTAACCAATATTTATTAACTGATACTAAAAGGTGAGTAAAACAATGTCTTAATATACCCTAAAAATGCAGAAATGGGAAATAAAGAATTAAGACAGCATATCACTGAGGCAAGGGCAGGTTGCTATGGGAGTATACAGGGTCACTAAAACTTCTTAACACAGAGTCAGAGTTATATCTCAGTGGCAGAGAGCTTGCCAAGCATGTGAGGCATTGGGTTCATTCCTTAGCACCACATAAAAATAAACAAATAAAATAAAGGCAGTCTGTCCATCTACAGCTACCAAAAAAAAAAATCAACACAAACAAAAAAACTTTCTTAGCAGAGGAGCTTAGTGAAGACTTGCCAGAGGCAGTTAATACTTTTCCTTGTCTTTCCTTTTTTAAAATTAATTAATTACTGATTAATTTATTTTTAAGTGGGATGTTTCTATGTTTCCCAAGTTTGCCTGAACTCCAGGGCTCAAGGATTCCTCCCACCCCTTTGCAGCTGGGACAATAAGTGCATTCCACCATGTTCAGCTTTTTGGATTGGTTTAAAGAATGGTAAGTCTGGGGTTACAGGTACATCTTTGCAAACAGAGTGAGGCAGGAGGTGGAAAGTGGGGTACCATCTTAGGAACTGAAAACAGTTTATCACGGTTTAAGTATAAGGTGTAAATTGAGAAGTATCAAGAAAAGAACTCTGGGTGAGTGTAGAGAGGGTTGAGGCAGAGAATTTCTGGCAAAGGAACAGGAGCTCAGGAATAGAAGTGAGACTGAGTGAGGCACAGAAAAGACTGTGTGTGGTGTACTTCTGCAAGAAGAAAGCTAACCAGGCTTGGCAGAAGTTTGAGAAGTAATGAGAAAAGAGATGGAGTATCTAGAAAAGGTGATGAAAGTAAGAAAAAAAACTAAAAATCAAGGAAAAGGAAAACATTTGTAAGTGAGAAAGGGATGTGGTCAGAGGGGCACAAAAGGATTAATACTAGTCTAGCAAAGCAAGAAGGATGAAATGGACCAGAGAATGCCTGGAGGCAGAACCAGAATCTAGACCTAAAGTTATCAAGGCCTTTGGGCCTTGAAAATGGAAACAGAGAAATGATAAACCTGAGACTTTCTGGAAGAAAAATCTCACTTTTGGTCGAGTCTGAAGTAGCAGTGAGATAATCCAAATAAAATGCTAACAGAAGAACATAAGATTGAGAGTAGATAATACATCACATGATTGAGTAGATAACATGGCACATGGGTAAGAACTAAATCAAGAGAACGTGAGAGAGACAGAAATGCCTATCTCAGATAAATGCCCCTATCTGGTAGTTAAGAGGAAAACAGGGATTCAATAAAATATATAAAGGAGCCGGGCACGGTGGCTCACGCTTGTAATCCCAGCACTTAGGGAGGCTGAGAAAGGAGAATCGCGAGTTCAAAGCCAGCCTCAGCAATGGCGAGGCACTAAGCAACTCGGTGAGACCCTGTCTCTACATAAAACACAAAATAGGGCTGGGGATGTGGCTCAGGGGTCGAGTGCCCCTGAGTTTAATCCCCGGTACCAAAAAAAAAAAAAAAAAGATATAAAGGGCAGTGGCTCTTATTACAGGGACCTTTTACAATTACGTGTCCCTCAATACTTTCTTCCAGAGATTCTGATATTTATGCTTATTTCCTGTCCTAAGTCAAAACCACTGGACTAATGAAACTGATGAAATAGAATAGTAATTTCACTGGGAATTAAGGAGTCCTTCTTGAAGAAGGGAAGTATTTGAAACTTCAAAAAGTTTCCAGAAATAGTAGGAAGGGAATCTAATTATAAAGAAACTTTGAGAGATTTTAACTCTAGGCATTTAGAAAACGACTTTACCAAAGAACAACTTGGGTACAAAAATAACAAGTCTAGTTTTCTCTCATAAGTGAGAGCAAAAAGTTTCAACTACATTATTTTTCAGTCAGAAACGGGATTAAGATAGATGCCCTTCAATAGATAAATGGAAAAAGAAACTGTGGCATATATACACAATATTACTCAGCATTAAAAGAATAAAATCATAGCATTTGCAGGTAAATGGATGGAGCTAGAGAATATCATGCTTAGCAAAGTAAGCCAATCCCCAAAAAACCAAAGGCCGAATGTTCTCTCTGATAAGTAGATGCTGAGCCATAATGGGGGAGAGGGTATGGGAAGAACGGACCAATTTTGGTTAAAGGGGAGGGAATGGAGGGGAGGGCACATGGGGGCCGGAAATATGGTGGAATGAGTTGGACATCACTGCCTTAGGTACATGTATGATTACACATATGGTGTGACTCTACATCATGTACAACCAGTAGGGCAGGGCCGGGGAATAAAAGGGATTAAGAAATGAACATTATTTCACCAGGCCAAACACAAGTGAGTAGCTCAATTTCTCAATTCTATAACCTGGGAATAAGTCATTTATACTAACTAAACTCACAGACTGAACTAAATACAAAGCTGCAGTAATCAGACACTGGTGTTGGTTAAGGAGAGACAAACAGATTGGACAAATAGATTCAGTTACAGACCGACACACATTCTCCAGTTGATTTTTTACAGAGATGCCAAAGCAGTCCAACAGGGAAAATCTCTTCAATAGTGATTCTGGGAAAACTAGATATATGTAGAAAAACAACCTCAACTTCACTATACACAAACAAGATGGATTACTAGGGATGTAGCTCAGCAGTGCAAAGTGTTTGGTTAGCATGTATGAGGCTAATGGTTTGATCTACAGCAATACAAAAAAAATGATGTTAGAGCAGGGTGCGGTTGTGCACCTCTGTAATCCCAGTGGCTGGGAGGCTGAGGCAGGAGGATCATAAGTTCAAAGCCAGACTCAGCAACTTAGCGAGGCCCTAAGCAACTCAGCAAGACCTTGTCTCTAAATAAAATATAAAAAAGGGCCAGAGATGTGGCTCAGTGGTCAAGCACCGCTGGGTTCAATCTATTGTAGCAGTAGTAGTAGTAGTAGTAGTAATGATAATAACGGAAATGGAAGACAAATCTAAACATAAAAGCTAACACTATGAAACTTTAGAAGAAAATGTATGCAAATTCCTTCACTACTTGGAGATAGGAAAAGGCTCCTTAGATCACAAAATACAATTAAGGAAACAACTGAAAATTTAGATTTTACAAAAATTTTAAACATCTGATTATCCAGATAGCAGTTAGAACACTAAAAGGCAAGCTAAATACTAACAGAAAATATTCAGACAGCATCTATTTGACAAGGAATTGGTATCCAGGATATATAAAGAACTCCTACGACTTAGTAAGAAACAACCTAATTAAAAATAGACAAAAGATCTGAAGACATTTCAAAAAGGAAGATATAGAAATGGCCAATAAGACATAATTTGTCATCAAGAAAATGAACATTAAAACCACAATGACACCATCACACAGCCACAGAATGGCTGAAGTTAAAGGGGCTCATCATACCAAATGTTGGTGATGATGTAGAGCAACCAAAACTCTCACACATTGTTAGTTAGGAGATAAAGTGAAAAAACCACTTTGGGAAAAAGTCTGTAGTTTTTTAAATTTAATTTTAGTTTTTTGCAGTGCTGGGGATTACCTTGCACATGCCAGGTAAGAGCTCTATCATTGATCTATACCCCTATCCTCTATGTAGTTTTCTAAAATCAATTTTTTAAAAAAGACAACTATCTTAAGATTCAGCAGTTCCACTCCTATATATTTACCAAAGAAAAATGAAAATATATGTCCACCCAAAAATGTGTATAAAAAAGGTTTACAGAAGCTTTGCTCACAATAGCGCCAAACTGGCAATAGCTCTTGTCTATTAACAGGAGAATGGCTTAAACCAGTTTTGGAATATTCATAAAATGCAGCAATGAAGTGAATGAATTATTTATACATATAACAGGGATGAATTTTAAAAACATGCTAAAGCCATGCTATAATCCCAGTTACTCAGGAGGTTGAGGTAGGAGGATACCAGTTCCAGGCCAGCCTGGGCAACTTAATGAGACTCTGTCTCAAAAAAATAAAAACATGTTGGGGAAATGGTTTGGTGGTAGAGCACCTCTGGGTTCAATCCTTATTACCACCAAACAAACAAACAAACAAAAAAAACCCTTCAGAGCACAGTGTATAATTACATTTATATGATATTCTGGAACGGGCAAAATTAATACACCATTGAGGAAAGAACAGTTGCTTGGGGACAAGGAAAAGAAGGGACTGACTATGAAGTGGTGATGGTAATTTCTATCTTGACAGGGTTTGGGTTTTATATGCGTATCTGCAAAAATTCATATAATGGTTTGTGCCCAAGATGAACTTTAGTACGTAAATTTTACCTCAAAACAGAACAAAAACCATAAGCAAATACTGAATTTTAGTTAATTATATAGATGCTAAAGTGTACAAATACCTGAAATTTACTTAAAAATGCATTAAAAATGAGAATTGATAGTTTGAAAAGAAGGGCAGGTATTGGCATATATACATAATAAAGCATAATTCAAAATGTCAACTGCACAAACTAATTGCTGAGTATATAATATTTGTTGTATAATTCTTTCAATTTTTTCAGTATGTTTGAACTTTCATTTTCATTTAATGTTGGGAGCAGAGAGGAAAAATACTTAGGGATTTGTTAAAGTTTTTCCTATATTCTTCCCATCTCAAGCAAGACTAGGAAACAACAAAAGGTAACAACTTTTTCAAATAAAGGTACATTGGTTTGTCAGAATTTGAGTTTAAAGGGCTGGGGATGTAGCTCAGTGGCAAAGCACTTGCCTAGCATGCATGAGGCCCTGTACTGTTAATAGCCAGTACTAACAAAAGGGATGGGTAGAGTTAAAAAAAGAAAGTTTCCCCCCATTCTCTTCTTCAAGAAAAGGTTAATATATGAAATAAACTTTCTAAAGGGTTAGGATGAGAGGCTACCGGGCCACAGACAAATTCAACAAAATATGTGCTTTTGTGACAAATATGCTATGACAAATTTCTAATCTTTATTTCATGCTCTAAAATGAAGAATGTTACTTCTTTACTCACCAGGTCATTAGCTTGATCTATTGTTAAAACATTGTTGTTTACTCTATTACCAACTTCAATATGTGCATCAGCTAATGATGATATAAGCTGTTTACATTCATTCTGCATTCGTGTGAATGGAACAGCAATTTCATCATAATATAAATGTTCTGAAAGGATATCAAGTAAACGTGGCTGCACAGCTAGGGTAACAGCTTTACATTCCTAAAATATAATAGACAACAAATATTCAGGGCAAATATACAAACATAATTTTATAGATACATAAATATTCACTTGCAAACTACCAAATTCTAAATTTCTACTGATTTTGAATCTATGTTGTTTTCTCTCAGAACAATAATTAGTTGCACATAGAAAGGTAGTATACCCAAACTGCTCTAAACTTTTAATATGAATGACTACAAAACATGCATGTGTAACTATAATTCCATTAAAATTTATTTTAATTACTCTTACTGTGCTGAATACATACTGTACATAAATATAGCATCGATTTCAAGGTACATTACTGTAAAAAAATTTTTAAAAATCAGTCAAAAAAGAATATTTGGCATGCACTAAAAATGTTATTTAAACTCACTATTAGACTTCTTAACAGTTTAGACCACAGTTTTACATGCCATACTGTAAAAATGGATATATAATTTAAAAGCTACTTACCTGCCCCCAAATTTAACTAACCCTTCCCACTCTCTCTGGTTGTTGCCTGCCCCAACCAGAGGGGGAATGGCCTCAGTGGTGAGCCATGAGGGGTTCTGTGGGATCTGGGTGATCAGCCTGGGCTTCACAGAGTAAATCCAGAGAAGCTCTGTGAGGGTCCAGAAACCGAACTGTCAACACTTGCTGCGGAGTCTGAGAGGCACAAAAACACAGCATCACTGCCTCTCCAGCACACCGAGTCCTGCCTAAAAACAGATGAGCCTTGCTTCTTTTCAGAGGCAAAGCAGGGGTCTCAGTTGCAATAGAGCATGGCTCAATTACTTTTAGACACAGTTTTGACACACTGCTAAGAGGCAGTAACAAGCAACTCTCACAGCAAGTGCAGACAGTTAAATTTCCAGAAACAAGTCTTACATAAAATCATACATCTTATTAGAAGTTAAAGGTTAAAGGGGCTAAAAGAGAATGATTTGTTTGGATACATGAAGATCTGTGTTTAAATATGGATATTTTCTTCTTCTTCAACTAAAAATTCTGCCCTTGCTACTACCCATTCAAATAGAGCTCTAAAACACAAAGCAGCTTTTTGTAGTTTCAGTACTATGAGATATATACAGGAATGAATGACCAACTGCATAAATATAAAGCAGTTTCTGGACTGCTTCCATATATACCCATGTTTTTGATAGGGACCTTTCTTAATAGACTGCAGGGTCAAAAACAAATATTAAATATAAGCATACCTAGTAGTCTCAGGTATGGGTAGAAATGTTAAGAAAAACTCTCTATGGTTAAAGGTAAATGAGAGTGAAATAAAGTTCAATATAGTTTGGAATACTTTTTTCTATAACTGTTGGATCCTATTAGAGAATTTCACTTTCACATTGTAAAATATAAATTATCCTAACAGCTAATGGAAATTAGTTTATATAATTTGTCTTTATTACTTTCAGGGCAAAATCTTACCTTCTGTAAAGCAGCCCATTCACAGATTACCAAAGCAACACTAATTCGCTGTAAGGCAGATTTGGATTTGAGATGGAAGAGTAGTAACTGGCCAAGGGATTCAGCTGGTTTAATTTCTTGAGTTACCATATTTACACCTGGATCACAAATACAGCAACAAAGTGCTCCTAACAGTCTAAAAGGGAGAATAAAGAAGTTACTATAGAAATTACCTGAAATAAAATTTCCCCTGCTGAAGCCATATATATTCCATTAGATTTCATTCCTATCTCATCATTATAAAAAGATATAAATTCTATTTCTAAAATAAAAAAAATATTTACTTGCTCTAGATTTTTCATTGGCTGTAAAAAGTATGACAGAGGAAGGATTAACAGACACATGAGAATCTTTTATTTAAATGACTCTGAGGCTGTCCTAGAATAGGGGTTTAAGGGGTCTCTCTAAGGAGGCAGTGGGACCACAACTTAGCTCAGGTGGGTTCTTGACCACCCTGCTGAAAAAAAATTTAGGATGCATAAAAGCAAGGCACAAGCAAAGACTTATTAAAGAGTAGCAAAGCAAAGGTACACACTCCTAAAGCAGGCTGCAGACTCTGCTCACCTCTCAAAGCAGAGAAGAGGAGGAACTCACCCAGGGTTGAGCTCTCTGATTATATATAGGATTTTCCTGGAAAGAAAAGTACAGGTTCCCAGGAAAGCTTTTGTGGAAATCAAATCCCATGTCAATCACTGATATTTGGGGTTTAGAATGCTTCTTTTTGGTTAAGTAGTCCAACCATAACTCAGCTATGGGCTCATTGTATAGGTCTTTGAAATATGGTGACATTTAAATTAAATGTGTTTTTGTTCTAGTTGATCTGTATGCTGAAGGTTTTGTTCATCTAACTAAAAAGACAAACATGGTTGATAGTGCTCATAGATCAAGGTCTCCACCTATTTAGGGTCTCCTTTTCTCTCTCCTTGAGAGCTTATCTATCTCAAGGCCAGACCTGTAAATTACTGAACATTTGGTGTATACTCACTTGGCTGCCATCATTCTGGCCCGCATAACTACAAAATCCCTAGTGGCTGGGTCTTCCATGATGGTGTCTGCACCTGCAATATACTCCTGGAGTACTTCTTTACTTTGACTTTGGCCTTGGCGTACCTTACCACCTGTTTTTTCCTAGAGAAAAGAAAGAAAAAATAAAAACAAAAAACAACAAAAGTTGAACATTAAAATCTAATTGGAAATAACAAAAATATTGATATAACCCCAGTAAAATACACTTCACAACATTTTAATAGATAAAAATTACTATTCACCTGTCACAATCCTAATAAAAAACAATTTCTCCTTATTAATGTTAAATTAATTTGTTTTTAATAATAAAACAATATGAATTTCTTACATAGTTACTATATTAATAACTGTAAGTTTAGGACTTGCTCAGGGGTAGAGTACCTGCCTGGCATGTGCAAGGTCCTGGGTTCAATCCCCAGTGCCTCCCAAAAGAAAACAAAGATTGAGTTAAATATACAAACACATTATGTTTCTCTACACTTACCTTGGCTCTAGCTTTTACTTCTAGCAACATATTTAAATCAATGGGTAAATGAGAAGGCTGCATCATTAAGCAAAGCCAAGCACCCATCCATGGGCAAGCAGCTGCTACCACATATTGAACTGATGCCTTACTCAAGAGTTCCATCCAAACCTATAAAAGAACACGAAAGTGAAATTTTCCTATTAAGTGCTAGCAAAACTTAATATTTATTTTTAGGGATACTGAATCAAAATTTAAAAAGTAGGAATGACATAGAGATTAATTTTAAAACTCAACAGAGGCTCATTTTGAAATTCTGTTTTTGGACAGGTTACTAAGTAATACAAAGGAAAGTTGATTAAAAAAAAAAAAAGGAAAACACGGTCTTCTTCAATATTTTATGGAAAACTTCAAAATAAAATATGCCCATAAAATAAGAGTTGTCAAAAATCTCATTAAGTCACTACAATTCTTTTCATACATCATACAGCTTGATACAAATGCAGTATTATATTCAAGAAAACACTATAAGAGATAATAGCTCTGGATAAGTATCTAGTGCTAAATTTCAAAGTGGTAATATCCTAGGTGAATTAAAAAACATGTAAGTCTCAATTCATGATCTTACTCAGTAAGGGATCTTTATTGATGTCTAACATTCAACTGGCTAGAAAAAGCATGCAGAAATAACTCGTGTTAAAAATCCAAGGTTACTGGGCTGGGATTGTAGCTCAGCGGTAGAGCACTTGCCTCGCATGTGTGAGGCCCTGGGTTCGATCCTCAGCACCACATACAAAGCAATAAAATAAAGACATTGTGTCCATCAACAACTAAAAAAATATTAAAAAAAAAAAAATCCAAGGTTACTAACAATGAGCTAGCTACCTCAGAAGCTGACAATTCAAAACTTAACAAATCCTCAAGATACAAATGCCATTTCCCCCCACAAATACTATTAAATATATCAAATGTCTCTTCCTTTAAGACTTCAAAACATATGACTAAATCTTACTAAGTCAGAAAAAATACAAGCGTAAACTATGATAATTAAGACTTTCCATACTATCAATATCCCCCCCTTCCCAAATACTTGGATCTACAAGCATACTATAAACAGCAAAATGAGGGCTGAAAAACATCAGTCTTCCCTGTTTTATTTTCTTTACTGAGGCTTTCAGAAAGTCACATAATAAGAAGGCAGAATGAGAAATCTTTTGTCAATGGTTTAAATATTAGCTTAAATAACATGCACTACTCTAATTAACAATCCCAGCTTATTATGGCTAATTTTTTTAAAAAAAAGTCTATCATACAAATTAAAATGTACAGGCCCAAAGGGACTTTTTTTCACCTCCTTGAGATTATTTTAAACTTAAAGGACACACTCAAGTTTGGTAACAGAAATAAAACATGTATCATTTTTCATTTGCCAACCAAGTACAAAGTTATTTTACACTGATTATATATTTTAAAATATACTTTTAGTATTTAAGATATAGCAAAGACATGATTGATTTTTTCAAATAAAAAATCAGCACCAATAAGTGGTTTTTTTTTGGCCTTTTCTAATTGTATAATTTAATTTAGCATAGTTTGTAAAATATCAGAGGATATATATATTGTTTCTATGACATAGTATTGCATTTATATCTTTTCACTACTGTGATCTGTGACAGCAGCAACTTCATGCTGTATTTTTTTTAACTGAAATTGTAAAGTATCCATCTTAAAGATA
This sequence comes from Geosciurus inauris, assembly GCA_004024805.1. Taxonomy (NCBI): domain Eukaryota; kingdom Metazoa; phylum Chordata; class Mammalia; order Rodentia; family Sciuridae; genus Geosciurus; species Geosciurus inauris. The sequence goes on from PVHX01007945.1 coordinate 55,602, forward strand.
ACTATTCTAAAAACTGTGTACAGAGTATTCCTTTAGTGGTAGAATTAAAAATGTACAAATATTGGCTTTTTCAAAACATATATTTTCTCTTAAAGGTTTAAAGATTTTTGCTATATATTATGTAAGAAAATATAATCATAAATATTAGTTTTGTACCTATAATGTGCAATACTTGAAAAAATGATATAAAAGTATTTTGAGGCAGTGTCTTACATGTTAAGTGAGACTAAAATAGTTTGTATTGTTTTAAAATTTAAAAAAGAGAGAGAGAGGGAAGAAGCATGGCTGACCAGAACTTAACTATTACATTGCACAAGAAACCTAGTTTCTCATTTCATTCTAAAGATTGCTAGATTTTTCAAATCTCTTGGATGACTTTTTTTTTTTTTTTTTTAAATTTAGGTTTACATGATATCAGAGTGCAGTTTGATTCATTGTACACAGATGGAGGATAACATTTCATTTCTCTGGTTGTGATACAGAATCACAACACACATGCAGTCATACATAAAGCTAGAGCTACGATGACCATCATATCCCACCACTTTTACTGTCCCCATTCCCCCTGCCCCCTTACATCCCTGTGAACAGAGTTCCTCCATTGTTCCCGTGTCCTTCCCCCCATTATGGATCAGCATCCACTTATCAACGAGTACATTCGGCATTTGGTTTTCTGAGATTGGCTTACTTCACTTAGCATGATATTCTCCAACTCCATCTATTTACCTGCAAATGGCATAATTTTCTTTTCTTTTATTGCTGGCTTTTAATTTCTTAAAATCCCAGATCAACAGTACAGAAATTATGAAAAATTTTAAAAATCTACAAAATTTATAGAAAGAGAGGTAAAGATATATTCATTGTGTACCTTGTGAATGAGATCCAGAATTTCCTGACTGCTTTCTAAAACACAAAACTGAAAAATATGCCGAAGCATATCAGGCAGGATAGGTATAAGCCAAGATGAAGAATTCTGGAAATAATAACAGAATCAAAGATATAGTGTTTAATTCTTTGCTGTCAACTTACCTGGAATATAAATCAAATAAGTTAAGTATTACCATGAAAAAACACCTTTAACAAAAAGGTTCAACTGGTGATAGATTTTGCTAAGATTGAGAGGAAACAAATATATTGTTATTACCAAGGTTTGGAGAAATTACATAGAATAGAATCACTGGGGAGCCAGAAAAAAGCTTGATTATCATTCTCCTTGGTTTATATCATATATCACCATATTATCATGAAAATTTGGAACAACAGATTATTGCTGCTATGCTAGATGATCAGAGCTTAAGTTTTATGTGCTCACCAGTAATACAAGTAATGAGTTTTAAGATAACACCCAACCTAGAAAATTGTACTTTACATTCACTACAAAATTAAGGCAAATTTTTAAAAATCTATTTCAGGTAAGGCACCCCTTAAAACTCTGATGAAAGCTATGCCCGCTCTATTCTTAGAAAAACACACACTATGTACATACTTTGGTATACAGTTTTGTTTCCAATATCAGGGGGTTCAGATGTCTCCTCAAGCCTAGGTTAAAAACCTTAAGCTAGGGGCTGGGGTTGTAGCTCAGTGGCAGAGCACTTGCCTAGCATGTGTGAGGCCCTGGGTTCGATCCTTAGCACCACATAAAAATGAGACAAATAAAGGCATGCTGTCCGTCTACAACTATCCCCCACCCCCGCAAATAAAAAACAACTTAAAAAACAAAAACAAAAACCTTAAGCTAAGGGATTTCTCAAAAGTTCAAAAGCCCACCTTAATCAAGTAGCCAAATAGTATATATAGCCAAATACCTATTATGTGCCCAGAATTCTTAGTACAATGAACTGTACATATTGTCAATGCTATTCAAATAATTACAAGCTCATTCTGAACAGAAACACCAGAAAAATTCAAATAAATTAGTTCATAGTACCTATCATCCAACCCACACCATGACTTTCTAAACACAAAAAATACAGTGTCTGGGAGAGACTGAAGAGAAACTTGATATTTTTTACTGCAATTCCAGAAACACATGTTGTAAGGATAATATGTGCATAACTTCAAGAGCTACTTATAATTTTCTAGCCAGTGAAAAACTAATGACAAATATAGGACCTGGGTTATATGCTCTCATGATGGTTTGAGGGAAGTTTAAAACAACTTACAAAAATCATCAACTGGGGGAGTATTCACTAAGTCGGTAAACCATAATTCTTCTTAAAGAAGAAAATAAATTTCTATTTTTTCACCAGAGAGAATTAAAGACAATCCTAATAGAACTAGGAAAATTGTAAAAAATAATTGTAAAAATAACAATATTAGTCTTTCATAATCTATCTCTCATGGTTTTGTTTTTTATTTAGTTTTTAATACAGGTCTAAGTTTCTCAGGCTGGCCTTGAACTTGTGATCCTGCTGCGTCAAGTCTCCCAAGCAGCTGGGATTACATTACGACATGTGCCACTGTGCCTAACTCCATAATCTCCTTTCATTTCTGATTTTCTCCATTATATTTACCAACTCTTCCTCTATCCTCAACTCCACTACTGCAATTCAAAAGTTGTTTGTAGATTCCAAAGCTACATCTGTAGATTCCTTCCCACCACTACCATTTATCACCAGGAAAACATAATATAAACTGTAGACATCTCAGGCTACAAATTTTTGTTTGTATTTGTTATTTTAGTCAATTCTACATTATAATTATTTAAAAGAACCAGGGATAAGAAAAGAGACACGGTTAGAGTACAAAAGATTTTTAAGGCAATAAAACTATTCTTTATGATGTAATTGTGCATACATGACATTATTCAATTGTCATTCTACATTAAGACCATTTATAATGCCTTGTTCTATTAATTTTTTCAACCAACATTTATTGAAAAGTTAAATATCTCAACTTTGTTCTTCCTTTTTCATATCTTCATAAAGTATGGCTAATACCTAATTATGTTAACTTTCTCTAATGACAAACTTTTTTTTTGGTACTGGGGATTGAACTCGGGGGCACTCAACCACTGAGCCACACCCCCAGCCCTATTTTGTGTTTTATATAGAGACAGGGTGAGTTCCTTAGTGCCTCACCATTGCTGAGGCTGGCTTTGAACTCGCATACTATATGATTTCAACTGTATAACATTTTGGGAAAGGCAAAACTAAGAAAGTAAGATGACTAGTGGTTGCCAAGGGCTGAGGGAGTGGAAAGGAGGGATGAATGAGAAGTACAGGGAATTTTTAGTGCAGCTTAAATACTCTGATGACACTGTAAAAGTGGACATATGTTATTATATTTGTCAGAAAACAATCTACAACACAAAGAGTGACCCCTAATGTAAAATAAGGACTTTAGCTAATAATGTAAAACTATTGGCTAATCAATTTTAATAAATGTCTCACTAATACAAGATGCTAACAATGGAGAAATTGTGTCGGTAGTGGAAAGGACAAAAGGGTAGGTATATAGGAACTCTGAACTTTTCCCTTAGTTTTTCTGTAAATCTAAAATTACTCTTAAAATCTGTATGTTAAAAAATAAAAAGATCAAGTGAAAGGAATAGATTTGATGGCTTTGAGAAGTTTCTCGAGTAAATTTAGACTAGTTACATCAGAGACATTTAGGCAGAAAAATCATAAACAATCCATGCCAGTTGTCATATCAACCCATGCCTGAGCAACAGAATTATAAAACAGACCTGATAGTTTTTTTTGCAGAGAAAATTCTGATTAAACAAAATCAAAATAAGGCAAAATTCAACTTATAGATGTTTATTCACAGTCAACACAATATCATGCTGCAGATTAAAGCAAATCTACATAGAATATCCCTCATTCACATGGAAACACATGGTTAATGGACACAAGAGAGACATTTAATTCATGCAATAATCTATTACCTAAAGAAATTAACCACTGCTTTTTAAAGATGACCGGCCCAAACTGTAGTACTATGTACAATAAAGCACGCTAGAAGAATGGATTCCTTACTGATATTTCCCTTGAGGTATTTTGTTTACCTATATGGAGTTATTTTAAATAGGAGTGTGAAGCCTTTTATAAGAGGGCAGGACTCATCAGCTCACCACAGACTATATTCACACATTGATATTACCTAAAGCATCTCTGTGGGCACTTCAATATGTGACTCCTCAAGTATATTATCCTTGGAAATACCATGCTCTTAAAACAAGAGTAAACTTTAAGAGAAGGCAATAACCTGGGAATTCAGTGGTCAGTCTTTAAGAGTTAGACTTCAAAGTTTCCAATGTATTCTAACATGGGATGGGTTCTGCAATCACTCAATTATCAATCATATGAAGTAAGCAAAGACTGAATAACAGGTCTCCTACAGGAAGGGTCTAGTCAATCAATTATTCGTTCAACAAATACTGAGGACCTTCTGTGTGTTAAGCACTACTTCAAGTGCTAAGAATACAACCTAGAACAAATATTTAAATATTTCTGCCCTCACAGTGATTATATTCTTCTATTTATATGGTTACCATACCACTTCTACTAGGCCCAGCATTCTAATCGTTGAATATGTAGCAAGAGAAAGCTAATGATCAGATTTATTTTAGGGAATTAATTTGTATCAGTTTCAAAACTGCTATATACAGTTACTAGTTCTTACCTGGTCCTGTGTTGATAATAATGTGAACAGAGTTTCCAAAGCTGCTCTTCGAACTGATGATATAGTGTGATGCAAAAAAGGCCAGACCCGTGGAACTAAAACTGTGAGTGACTGCTGAATACTAATAAAGAAGACACAAATTAATCTTACTCATTCTCAGTTGAAACTCTGCAGATACAGTATCTACATACCATTCTCATGCAGATCTAGTGATATTGATATCAAGTGCCTTTTGATGAATAAAAGATGATTCTATCCTATTTGCATACTTACATTCACTTAACATCCTCATTCAAAATTGTTATCACAGCACCAAGAGTCAGAGAAAACGTAGCCAGGAAGAAGATTTTTCTTTGGCGCTAATGCTAATATTACTACATTTGTGACTATGTTTACTCAGAAAAATGGAACATGTATTCTAGCTACACAATCAGGTTTGCTAATCCTTATTCCATCCCCATGGCTAACCCCAATGGGCAGATGCACTGAAGTTCAATCCCCCTTTAAGGCCATCTCTGCTGTGTATCAAATGAGCAAGAGATGGTATGATGGTAGTTCTGAAATTTGTTATCATGGTTTAGCATTACTGTTAGAAAAACTCATTTTTTTCTTCTCATAGATAAGATTTTCAATGGGAACAAGAGAAGCCAAGTCCAGGCTAACTTGAGCCATAAGATTCTTGCCACATTCATGAGTCACTTAAAAAAGTTACCTAAAATTAGGAAATGATTCATAAGTAGCATTTGAGATATATACCTCTGTAGAAAAAAATGCATGAAAAAAAAAGAACATGCCAAGGTTAACTTCTTATCTCTTTGTCTCTCATGTTTCCTCTCAGGACTCCTATCTTTTAACATTATTTTCATTACTTGCAAGTTTGTATGAACATTACTTCTTGCACTTATTTACACATTTAATAAGTTCATTTATAAAATACTAATTTGAACGCATGCACACAAAGACATAAGAGACTTAAAATATATAAAGCATTATAACAATGTCCTGTTAATAGTGTAATTGTTCATGCACCAAATGACATGCTGCATCCCTTCTTACATAAGCTGCAAAGTATCTGCCAAATATCATGCACATGAAGCAAAATTTCTAATAAGGCAATTTTGTAATAAACAAACAAAAGCATGGAAAACTACATTATTTCACATCAATTTCCCATAATTTTCAGAACATCATTTCATTTTCTTACATTATCTAGTTTTTCTGATACCATCCTATACGGCGCAAATGTCAGATCCACTCCAACCTTTTTTTTTTTTTTTTTTTTTTAAAGTTTTATTGGAACACAGGCAAGTTCATTCCTTTATGGATTTTAAATGTCTGTTTTCATGCTGTAACTGCAGAATGGAGTAGTTGTGACAGAGACGGACTCACAAACCAAAAACATTCACTATTTGAGCCTTCACAGAAAAACTTTACCAACCCTTGATTTACAGTAATTTAAAACCCCTGCATTTTTCAGCTTAAGGAGAGTTCATATGGATAAACTCAATTCCTACAATTTTCATTAGTAATGAGAGCATACAAAAAGTAGGAAACCCCATACATGTACCACCACTTCAATTTTTCTCTTGTTTTTACAAGCACTTATGTGTTATCCCACTAGTCTAAATTAGTGTTAAAGAAAAAGTCAGTCATATTATTTGAGACATTTTCTACATGTTTTTTATACATCCGACTTCCACTATAAAAACTCATAAGCCAGAACACATTCTTAAATCATAACTGTACGAACTTTCATTGAACACCCTCGCTAGGTTGAGAAAAGTAATTAATATTCTCAACTGTGAATTTTTAAAACTTGCATAGTAGTTTTTCTTATGTATCTCTAAGGATACTATTAACAGAATAATTAATATTCAGGAGCCAGTCTTAAAAGATAGGGAGCACAATCAACTGAGCTTCACATCAAATATCAGGATAGCAAAGCTAGTAACTTTAAATTTCTGGTGTTTTGCTTTTGACTTCACCTATATCTCTGCTTTTGAACATAACAGTATTATGTATTCCCTTTCTGATAAGAAATTTCTGAAATCAAGTAAGAATTGAGGAAATGAACATTACAAAGAAAAAGTTCACAGAGGGTAAAGTTTTTGAAAATAGAAAGCTAACGATTATAAGTTTATAATCCTATAAATTTAATATCATTAAATAATGTCTATATTTTGGGATAAAAGCTGGAAGTAATATGTAATGATTATGCTTTTTTTTTTTTAAATATTTTTTCAGTTGTAGATGGACACAATATCTTTATTTTATTTATTTTTATGTGGTGCTGAGGATTGAACCCAGTGCCTCATGCATGCGAGGCAAGCGCTTTACCACTGAGCCACAATCCCAGCCCTAATGATTATGCTTTTAAAGTGAACTATTTTATGGAATTACATAACTAAAGTAACTCAAGGATAAGGAAATTGGGGTGGGGGAGAAGCATGGAGGATTGATTTCAGGGCCTGGTGCATGCCAAACACAGGCTACTACTTAGCTATGCCCATCCCTGAAAATAACTTCTTGCCCCAAATGTGTTGGTGGCAACAATAAGGAGAAAGGAGCTGCCTGAAAATAGTGATCTTTGGCATCCCCAACTTAAAAAATATTACTCTTAAAGGTGCTAGAATTGTACTCTTAAGCTTAATTATCTCAAAAGGGTATGTAAAGGATTTTTACTTTATAACCAATAATTAAAAATAATTACCTGCATTGTTGGACCTGAGGATAAGTTAACAAAGATGAAAGAAGAGTCATAATACTATTTGTTGAAGCCGTGAGATCATCTAATTCCAGAAGAGCATCCCATAATGTATTTATAATGAAGGGTACCTATAAGATCAATTTTCAAGAAAAGTTATCAACTTTACACAAAAAATTCACAAACCCTGCCAATCCCAATTAACTTAGTGGCAGTTTTAAACAAAGTTAAGTGGGAGACATTGTTTTCCATTAACATAGCTCTATCCCTCTTTTTAGTGCCATTAAACTCTACTTTGGCATTTCCTTTCCTAAACATACTCACACTGGGCAGAAAAATTCAGAAAATAAAACAGCCAATATTGTATTTTACCTAAAAAACTAAACTCTGAAAATACTGTATAGAAACACAAGATATGCCCCCTTGTATAACACAATCAGTGCATTTAAAATGGTACCAGCCATCATGAAAAGACAAATTTAATTTTTGAGCTTAAGATATAATGCTCATTATACATTTAACTTTTGTGTTCTAGATTTGATAAAACGGAGTATTACCTATAACTTAAAACAATCACTTCAAAAAATGAAACCAGATGAAAAATTAAGCCAAAAACTAAAATCAAAACAAACAAAAATCTCCTATCTTTAAAAATAAGGAATAAAATAAAAAAGAAATGTCTGCTTTACTCTCAAGAAATGTCTCTGTATATTATGTACATGAAGGGAGTAAACAGGCACAATTCATTCTTCCCAGGGACAACATATATTCAACATTACATGCACCAGAGGGATATCTGTCACAAGAAAACTGAGGTTGAAGGAGGAAAAAATCCATATCCCAAACGTAAATATGCTCTACAGGGGGGAAAAAAAACACTAAAAGATTTAATTTACTTTTTGCGTCTGAAGATAGACGAGGCTTTCTACTACAGGCACTAATGATGCTGCAGCAACTGCTCTGACATCATCATCAAGATCCTGGAGTCCTTCAATTATTCTAGTTAAAACTTTAGGTAATAAAGTATTAATTACATCCTGTAAAATAGTACATCAAAATAGATTAGATTTCTACAGTACAACTGTTGTGCTTAAACATTTTTATTAAATTTGCCATATGCTAGCATAAAGTCCAACATTTATATATTTAAAAGGAATCATATAAACAGAAAACTAACATCAGTAGAAGCCAACATAAATAATCCCATTTGAGAAAAACTATTATACTATTAAGTACTTTATTACTGATGTGACCTCAATATCTGAAGATGTTTCCTAAGTAAGATTACAAATTTGCTGTGTGGATATGGACAAACACACGCCCAGGATAGGACCTTAGCTCCATTTCTTATTCAATGTCATGGACAACCAAAGCAGGTATTAGAGAAGAGGAAAAGAAAAGGCATACCTTCCTGCTTCTCACTATTCCCATCTAATCTCTTCTCATTTTCCCCAGTAGAACTGGTCCCCAAAGACTACTCCTTTGATCATACACTAGAAATCTCATTGCAAATTGGTCTTGCTATGAAATAGGGAGAGCTTTTCTAAAACTAGTAAGGTGTTTCCATTTGTGGGAAATACTGCTGTTCTCTACATAGGCTACAGACCACAACACAGAAAAGCAGTTTTTGTTTGAGGGTGATGGGTGTGGAGAAGGGATAAGTGCCAGGAAAAATAAGGAAGGAAGTAGAGAAGGAAATAAGGTACAGAGAGCCCTTGAGTTAACAAGCAAAAATTTCATGATGTTGGCAGTCATTTAAAAAAACAACAACAAAAAAAACCAAAACACCTTAGAAAACTTCAAAAAGCTGTGAGCTTGCTTTAAGGACAGGAAGGAGGTTTTCTATTCTTTTACATCATGAATAAGACGAGAGGAAAAGCTGGTCCAAAGTATTAAGAAGCCATTCTGTGTACAGTTAAGGAAAATAAACGAAGAGGAAACCCCTACCCCCCACATACTTCAAAAACCAAAGGATTTACCTGACGAACTGCCAAAGCATATTTTATTCCCAGCAGACCACCATGCCTAACTTCCCATTGTTCTTGTGTAAGTAATTTTAGTAGCACATCCACAGTCTTATGAACTCCTGTTTCATTCATGTGCTTCAAAACCACACCTAACGTCTGAGCACAAGTTTCACGAACTGGTGCTACAACCTACAGATGAGAAAGAAAGAAAAGTTATATTTGCAAAAACATACAAACTTATTTTGTATAATTTAAAATTTGATTGGGCAAAGCTTCACTGTGATGACACTTACTTCATCAGAAACAAAGTCTCCAAATCTATCCAATGCAAAAACACAAAGGAGTCTAATAACTAAATCTTCCAACCATTCTTGATGCTGCTGAATCATCTATCAAGATATAATCAGTTTTTAATAATAAGAATCACATTTTATAAACAGGTCTGTAGGAATAAATTAGATGCAAAATAAAAACTAAAATATTAGGACAGATTATTTTAGATGAATGAACAATAACCAAAAAGAATCATTCTAATTAATATATTTAAAATTAAGTATAAACTCTTTGATGATTAATTTGACTCCTACATATAATATCAAAAATCTTAAATTCATGGATTCTCTTACTTGTACTTCAAAAGAAAAACTAATTACTTAAGGTTGCATGGGTATCAAATAAACTTGTCACATATCTACTATCTTATTACCAGTGTCTCTTGCTATAACAATCATGTTGTTCACTGACCTTTCCACTAATCTATTATTCACCTTACTCTAAACTTTCCACTTCATCGTATCCTGCTCAAATACTCTTGCTTCTACATATTTTCCCCATGTTTCCAAACATGTCTTTCCCCAAACTCATTCTTCCTGTCCATAGACTTCTTTTTTTTTTGCCCCTTCATAATTCTTTTTTTTTTTTTTTTTTAATTTTCTTTGTTTGTCAATGGATCTTCATTTTATTTACTTATTTACATTTGGTGCTGAGATTCAAACCCAGTGCTTCACACATGCTAGTTAAGTGCTCTACCACGCAGCTACAACCCCAGCCCCTCATAATTCTCCCTCTTATTTATATCTCACTCCTATTTCATGATACATACCTTTGTTTACTTCCCTCTACTGGAAAAATGAACAAATTACTAAAACTTGGTGATATTCATAGCTTTAATACACTTACCTCTTCTAAAGTGCTATCTCCCATTTTACCACCACTTTTCCCATGAGCTTTAAGAATTTCCCTTAGTCCAGTGCCTGCACCATGTCGAACCTAAAAAGAACCAAGAAGCAAATGTCAGAGATTAAATGTTTAAAGAAACCAAGCATTTCTTCAATTAAGAAAAAGGGATCTGGGTGCAGTGGCATATGCCTAGTATTTTGTATTTTACAAAACAGGGCTGGGGATGTGGCTCAGTGATTGAGTGCCCAAGTTCAATCTCCAATACCCCCCCAAAAAAGAAAAAGGAATATTGCATATTTAGGAAATTAAAGCGGTACCTTACAATAATATGTTTTATTTCAACTATCCAAAAATACTTATATGCATTAATTTCACAACTTTTTTGTTCATATGGAATATTTAAACATTCACACATGAAAACAGCAATTCTAATATAGGTGTGCTGACTCAGAAGGCTCAGAGAGGATTGCAAATTCTCAGTCTCAGCAACTTAGCAAGACTATCTCAAAATAATACATTAAAAGAAGTACTGGTGCCGAGTACAGTGACGCCTGCCCGTAATCCCAGCAGCTCAGGAGACTGAGGCAAGAGGATCATGAGTTCAAAGCCCGCCTCAGCAAAGGTGCTAAGCAACTCAGTGAGACCCTGTTTCTAAATAAAATACAAAATAGGGCTGGGGATGTGGCTCAGTGGTTGAGTGCCCCTGAGTTCAATCAATCCCCGGTACCCTCCCCCCTACAAAAAAGAGGAAGAACTAGGAATGTAGCTCAGTGGTAAAGTGATCCTGGGTTCAATCTCCAGTACTGCAAAAACAAACAAACAAAAAAACACCTGTTCTAAAAATCTTTCTAAGATATAAGTCTACGTGGTTTTCACTCTCCTATCTCCTATCTGCATTTCAGAACTATCCATAATAAGAGAAGAGTAAGAGTAAAGAAAGCATTTTTTTCAGTCTCAACAACAATACTTTAGAACTATATGCATCAAAAATAAGCTCCAGCCAGGCACTGTGGCACACACCTATAACTCCAGTGATTCAGAAAGCTGAGACAGGAGGATTAAGTTCAAGGCCAGCCTCAGCAACTCAGAGAGACCCTCTGCAACTTAGCAAAATGCTGTCTTGAAATTTTAAAAAATAATAAAATAAAAAGGACCAAGGATGTGGCTCAGTGGTAAAAGCTCCATGGTAACCAGTGTTAAGTGCCAAAAGATAAAAATTCAAACAAAATGTCTCATGATTAATGCTTTGCCCTGGAGTAAATCACCTTTCTTAGAGAAGGTGAGGATACTTTCTCCAGTGTCATCTGGAAGGGTAAAAAACAAGCCACTGATGCCATACTCAAAACCTCATTTGAGCTAAGACTTGAATAAACAGAAGCACATAAAGGAACAGAAATGTTGTTAAAACCTTTCAAAGCCATGTTTTCTTTTCTTTGGTGTGCTGAGATCATGTATAGTAGGCAAGTGGTCTACTACTGAGCTACAAGCTCAAAGCAAATTTGTTTTTTTTTAAGTTACCCAAGGGCCAAAGGGGGACAGAATAGTTTGAGACTACCAACCCAACAAATTCAATCAGATGTTTCACTATCCTCTCTCTTACATACTAGAACCTGTTCAAGATTTTCTTTGAAGAATACTTCAGAGGGTAAAAAATTGGTTTCAAAACAACTACTTATCTGTGTGTGTGTGCAGAGGATTGAAATCAGGGCCTTGTGCATACTAAGCTCAGGCTCTACCACTGAGCTATATCCCCAACCTCTGAAACTACTGCTCTTGATTAATCAAAACTATCTACTCAAAGAAGAAAGAAGAAATGCATGCCTTCAGATTATAGTCAAAAGAATGAGAAGAAATGAACAATTCACTTTAAAGTATGACTAAAAGGATATGAAAGGAGAAAAATCAGTCTCAATTTTTCTACTTAGAGGTCAATGATATGATGAGCCCTGAAGTCCTCAGGCTGGTCATAAGAGAAAGACAAAGTATACTATTCATGACGGGGTTTCCTTCATTAGCACAAAAAAATAGAGCCCAGAGAAACTGCTATGAAGATATCTTACCTCCCAGGAGGGATTAAAAAGGTCATTGCAAAGTTCTTCACAAAAGCTTTCCAAAGGCCATTCATTTGTCTGAATAAGAAAGACAGTTACTACTAGTTTAAAAGATCTGTTTTATGCTAACAGTAATTCAATAAAGGTATTTATTTGTAGGTTTGGTAGTAGTAATTAGGCTCTAAATTTTTTAAGATAATAACAATTTTTTAGTAATAAAGATACAAAATATTTACCAAAAAAATTTCTCTCAACTGATATTCAGTACTCTCAACTGACATATTAGTTAAAGAAATTATAAAACAATTTCAATAGACACTTTAGGCTATTTCAATAGTACCTCTTCAGTTAAGGAAGAGCTGTCTGGAATGTTATCAATCAAGACTTTGGAATCATTTGCAGTCTGATTAACAACAACATTTGCTATTTTCCGTCTCTTTTCTTCTGGCTCCCCATCAGTGCTATCATTGCTAAAAAATAAAAGTCATCATTTCAAAAAGTAGGTAAAGGATAACGTGAACCACAATTAATGTAAGAGAATCCATCACTTGAATAAATATTCTAGCATATTCTGCTTATATGATTTATTAAAAATCTCATTCGAATAACTGAAAGTAACTGCTTAATATTTTTTGAGCAAAATATATCCCACTATTTTATGAGTTAATGAATGCTTCCTTTCAAATATGATCTCAAATCTAATGATCACTTTTTCTTCCTCTCCAGACCCAAATCCATTCCTTTTTATATTAGTTTAGTCCAACAATGTAAATCTGGCCTAGCATAACACTATCTTCTTTAGACTTTTGTATTCTGGAGAAAACTAATATACTGAATAATACTGGGTCATGAAAAATCTGAGCATCCCTAACCTCAACCTCTATTACTCTTCCCTTAATTCTCTTCAATCTAGCTTCATTGGTTGGTCACTTTACATCCTTAAATTTGTTAAGTGTTTCCATTTTTAGGTATTTGCTTTTATAATTTCCTTTATTTGGAATGTTTCTTCCTAGATATTCAGAGCCACTCTAACTTCTTTCTGATCTTACTCAGAAGTTCACTTGTGTAAAGCCCTTCCAGGCCATCCAATCTAAAATTTCAAACTCTGTACCCACATTTCTTCCTTGTTTTATCCTTTTCTCCACGTTTAACTCTTATCATTAACATGACAAACATATACACACTCACAACATATCTCATTTCACATCTTTTTCCCTTTAGAACATAAGCTCCAATGGCAGGAATTCTAATCTATTGTATTCATTACTGGATACTCTGGGCCTAGAAGAGTACCTGGCAGATAAAAAGTATTTAACAAATATTAATAGGATGAATGATTTATGAACTCTGAAAAATAAGTCTATCTTTCCAACACTCAAATCTTTGGGTAAAGTATGTGAATAAAAACTAGTAGGAACATTTATTAGGTTAATTATCCCTTATCCAAAATGCTTGGGACAAGAAGCGTTTCTGATTTTAGTTTTTTGGATTTTGGAATATTTGCATAGACTTTATACCAGTTGAACATCCCTAAACTGAAAATTCAAAATTCTCCTGAAGTCTGAAGCTAGTGCTCAAAAAGTTTTAGATTTTGGAACATTCTAGAACAGTTAAATCAACTTGTTTATGATCGAATGAGTTGTTCACTTAAAAAAGCGGTTAATTTCAATAAAGTTTAAACACTTAAACAAATAACTTAATCCCAAGTACAAATTTCTACCAAGGGATGCTTATGATTTAGCCCCCTTTTGTGCTTAGCTTTTAAACAATTACTATAAACACTTCTTATTAGCTTTATATAAACAGAAAAACAACAAAGCACTACTGTTTCCAACAACTACTGCCTATAAAGTTCTAATTTTACAAGCTTTTCAATGTTTATTAGTTCATCATTTACTCAAAAATTTCTTGAACATAACCAAAGATTCTGATTTATAGATAAGTATAAGGGCTAAAACACTGGACATTAAGACCTTGAGAGAATATCTGGAGGAAGCCATTTTGAACTACCATTTGAGAACCACTGGTTCAAGCCACACACAGGTTAACACTTTGATTAACTCATTAAGAAACTAAAGAGAATGACTTTATCTATGGAGTTCTTTTCTACAACAAGATTAAGTAAGCAATCCTCGATTATTACCACTACTTAGCATAAGCCCAGCCTAGGGAACAAATGATAGAAGACCTTAACAATACTTCTCACTTTACTGAGGCAGTATTTTTAACTTACGATCCTTTGACCACCTCTCCAAATTCATTCTCTACTAATCTCCCTTCCACCCACTCATTCCCAGCCAAACTGCCCTTCTGTTTCTCGAATATTTCACAAATAAGGCATTTACATTTGTTAATTTACATTCCTCTACCTGGAATACTTTCTCCCCTTGGTAATCTTCAGTCTTTATTTGCAGCTGATAGTAAGGAAAAAAAATCTATTTGGGAGGACTTTTCTTGGGAAATGGTCTTAGTCTCTACTAACAATAAATAAATACTCTGACAACTGAGCAAAACAATCCAAATAGTACTCCCCAGTTAAACAAAAATCAGCAAAATGTTTTTTATAAAACAGCAGTCCTGTTTTAAGTGAAACCAAGAACAACAACAATAACAACAACAACAAAAAAAACAGAAAGATTACTACCTCTTCTCATTAGTTTCCACTGCATCCCTGGATCTCTGTTTTGCAAAGAGCTTGGCCATTCTTTTAGCTTTATTCTTTTGTCTACTGCTCATTCCTGCTCGGAATTCTGAGTCAATCAACTCTGCTGCCTGAAGCATCTAAAAGAGTAAAAGAATGCTGAATTTGAACTTCAGAGGTTAAAATAAATACTTATAGTTTCAGCTTCAGTAGAGGACTAATTTACAGAGGACTATACTATAAATTCCAGTATACACAGATCAGTCACATTCTTTGACAGCCCCATGCTATCTATTGTATAGCTGTACCATAATTTTATTTTCTTCTTCCTCCTTCCTTCCATAAAGAGGGCTTTGAAGAGGCGAGACTTTGAAATAACCACATTACCAATTAAAAGTAATGAGAATACAGAATGTCCATAAAAGAAAAATTATCATCAGTAATGGGAAGTTATACTCCATGTATGTATAATATGTCAAAATATACCCTATTGTCATGTATATCTAAAAAGAACAAATCATCTGTTGAAAAAAATTAATTTCACCCATAAGTGATTAATTGGTCCAGCACCTTATAGTAAACGGAGCCCTATTAACCACTCACTGCCCACTTGTTTTGCTGCCTTTTCTATTCATGTGAGATACTTTATTAATAAAGACTGTGTAATAAACAAGGGACAGTGGCATGTGCCTGGGATCCTAGTGACTTGGAAGACAGAGGCAGAAGGAATGGAAGGATCACTTGAGGCCAGGAGTTTGAGCATAGGCAAAATGGAGGGAAAGGGGCTGTGATAGAAATGACTTAAAGCCAAGCCTAAAAATCCCTTCTGTGACAAATTCAACTAGAATTTATACTTCTATAACTGGGAATGTTACTAATGTGATGCTCTGCTGCAGTCTTGGTCCAGGAAGCACTGGCACATACACAAGGCAATGCAGTTGTAATGAGCCTACAGCAACTATTAACCATAAGTAACATATAATGCCAAATAAACATGGATGTAGCAAATCCCAAATTAGCATTGTTCATCCCATATCTAAGTATTCTTTTTTTTTTTTGGTACTGGAGATTGAACTCAGGGGCACCCGACCACTGAGCCACATCTCCAGCCCTATTTTGTGTTTTATGTAGAGACAGGGTCTCACTGAGTTGCTTACTGCCTTGCCATTGCTGAGGCTGGCTTTGAACTCATGATTCTTCCATCTCAGCCTCCCTAAGTGCTGGGATTACAGGCTTGCACCACCGCTCCCGGCTCCATATCTAAGTATTCTGATGTCTACAGATCACTCCTTATACATTTCCTTATACCATGCTCATTATCCATTATACTATCACGTTACTGATTTTTATTAAATCTCCATTTTTTTTTTTTTTTAACATCATATGCTTATCTTTCTACCACATTTCTTTCTATTCCTTCTTGGCTGTCACTGTCTTTCTTCCTCTTTATACTCTCTCCTTTTCCCTACTGGTATCTGCCATTTTTTCTTTGCCAAAGTAATTCATCATCACACATGCCCCAGCCCTAAAAAATATACTCCGTAAATTCTAATGGCTTAGAAAACAACCAATATAAGGCAAAGAGAATTACCAAAGAGAAGAGACAAAGGAATGACAAAATAAGCAGGAATTTTCAATGGGACCCATGGGCTCTAAAGGATATTTGGGGATGGGGAAAGAATGCTAAACTCCTTGAAATGTAGTATTTAACTTGTCTTTGAGAAAGAGCCACAGTTTTTACTACAGCTTCAAAGAGTCTGTGGCATTAAAATAAAAAAGTTAAAAAGCACATTTGCATCCATTGGGAACTGAAAGACTAATGAAAAAGGAGGAAAAGAAAGTGAAATTATGGTGCATCCACAAAATAAAAGAAAGTTATCAAAAAAGAATATGATCAATCCGTATATGCTGATATATTAAACTGTTTGAAGTGGGAAAAGGTAAACAGGGCTTAAATGGACACATACACACTTGCATATGTAAAGAAAATTACAGGAAAGATGCACAAGTGACTTAAAAAAGAGGTTGTTGGTGAGGCATGGGGACATGTAAGTACATGAACATGGGTAAAACACTTACTTCATATTGTATATCCATTTTTTGCTATTAGGGTTTGAAAGTGTTTTTTGGTCATTTTTCTCAATTAAATGAATAAATCACAGCTCTAAAGACTTCTATCATCAAATTTGACTATAATAGCTTTTCTTCTCTCTCACTATTCCTCCAAATTACTTTTTTTTCCCCCACAAAAAACAAAGGAAAGAACAAATGTAGCAACTAGGATCTTTCAATACTAGTAGCTCCTAAAAGGTCCACCACAGCTTTTATTTAAAAGTCCAATGTTTAGAAAGTAGGCTGAGTTTCTTTCTCCATAGAATCTGTCTGCAGAAATTTAGTTTATGTGCTCAGAGTGGTGACACATGTCTGTAATCCCAACTACTTGGGAGGCTGAGAAAGGAATATTACAATTTCCAGGCCATCCTCAGACACCTAGCGAGACCCTGTCGCAAAGACATTTTTTTTTCCTTTTTTTGATATCGGAGATTGAACTCAGGGGCACTCAACCACTGAGCCACATCGCCAGCCTTCTTTTGTGTTTTATTTGAAGACAGGGTCTCACTGAGTTGCTTAGTGCCTTGCTTTTGCTGAGGCTGGCTGTGAACTTGCAGTCTTCCTGCCTTGGCCCCCTGAGCTGCTGGGATTACAGGTATGTGCCACCATGCCCAACTCAAAAGGGATTTTAAAATTTTAAAATTTTTTAAAAGGGTCAGGGATGTAGTTCAATTGTGAAGTGCTTGCTTATTAGCATGTTTAAGGCCTGGGTTTAATCCCCTGTATCACCAAAAATGAAAAAAAAAAAAAAAAAAAAAAAAAAAAAAAAAAAAAACAAAAAAAAAAGAATAAATAAAAACATAAATTTTGTTTATGAAAACACTAAATTATAGTGGCAATTAAACAACGAGTAGAATTAAGCACAACATTTAAAAAGAATTACAAATGCATAAGCGAAATGATGCAAACACTCTGTGTTACTTGCAAACAACCAACCACATGTTTTACCTACAGGTTGTTTATTTACAAGGGCTGCTGAGGTCGGTGTATAATCCAAATCTTCATCATTGAAGAGTTCTTCAGTACTCATTCCAATTGCTTCTCCCATATTAAGGCCAAGTTTCTTCTGTAGTAGTTTTCGCTGGCGTGCTATCCTCTCTTTAGGATCTACTTCACCTTTAAAGAGAAAAGAAATATATTTCCTCCAAATCAGTTAAGAAAATTTCTACTAGCTGGGCGTGGTGGTGCACACCTGTAATCCCAGCACTTTGGGAGGCTGAGACAGGAGATTTGTGAGTTCAAAGCCAGCCTCAGCAACTCAGTAAGACCCTGTCTCTACATGAAACACAAAATAGGGCTGGGGATGTGGCTCAGTGGTCGAGTACCCCTGAGTTAAATCCCCAGTACAAAAAAAAAAAAAAAGGTAAATTTTAGGTTATGCGTGCTTTACCATAATTTTTCTTAAAAAAAACTAATACATTTCCTAACAGCAATAAGAATTATTTAGTACTGATATATGTTACAACATGGATAACATTCTGCTAAGTAAAACAAGCCAGTCACCAAAGATCATATATCATAATTCATCTACATGAAAGGTCCAGAATAGGAAATCTATAGTCAAAACATAGACAAATGGTTTCTTAGGGATGTGAGAACAAAGAAAATAGAAGGACAAAAGAGTAGTAGTTAAAGGATACGGGTTTCTTGTGAGGCAATTAAAATGTTCTAAAATTGACTGTGGTGCCAGCTACGGTGGTACATAGCTGTAATCCCAGTAATCCCCGAGACTTGGGAGACTGAGGCAGGAGGATTCCAAATTCCAGACCAGCCTCAGCAGCTCAGTGAGACCCTCAGCAACTTAGTAAGACCCTGTCTCAAAAGTAAAAAAAAAAAAAAAAAAAAAAATTTAAAAAAAGGGCCGAGGATGTAGCTTACCAGTAAAGCACTCCTGGGTTCAAGCCCTAGTCCCACAGTCAATTTATTGATTAATTAATTTGATCTAACTGACTCTAGTTATAGTTGCACGTCTGTGAATACAATAAAATCTGTACTTAGTAAACTTACTATTGAGCAATAACAAGTTTAAAAAATAAATCTTTTTAAAAGAGCTCTACTGCCTTGATTAGAAAACTGATGCTTTGCTGAAATGGGTAAATTGCATGAAAAGTGAATTATATATCAATAAAGCTTTTTGAAAAAATTTTTCAAAGAATTACTCTGCTCAAGCGTGGTGAGGTGGCACATGCCTGTAATCCCAGCCATTTGGGAGGGTAAGTAAGGAGGACTGCAAGTTGGAGGTCAGCCTAGGCAAATTAGAGAGACACTGAATAAAAAATAAAAAGGGCTGGAGATGTGTAGTTCAGTTGCAAAGCACCCTGGGTTCAATCCTCAGTACCAAATAATTAAAAAAAAAAAAAGGACAAGAAATGAAAAGAAAGATTGCTCTACTCAGGAAGGGAAAAAACAAAAAACAGACAAAAAAAACCCTAGGCATCCAAAGGTAAAAACTGTTGGATCACAACAAAACACACTGAGCCCCAAACCGGTGCTCTCATTCCAAGGAAAGTCCTACAAGGAAATAATCTACACAACTTAACTACAAAGCAAACTTAGACAAAAAGCCATACTAATCATGTACAGACATTCATAGATGGGAAAACAAAAACAGATCAGCAGACATTTAAAGTAAAAAACCTAACTTCAGTTTTCCAAAGAGCACTGTTCAAGCAAGGTGTGACTTCTCAACACTAACACTGAGTTCTCAAGAAACCGAGGTTTTGAATCCTGGTTATATATCAGAGTCACCTAAAGAGCTGTTCTTTTAAATACAATTTTGTATTGCTCTCCACAGATCTATGAAATCATAAATCTATAGGATAAGACCCAAACACATATCACTTTTTAAGTGGCAGAAAAGATATTGTCTTTTACATGTGGAAAAAGAGTCAAGGATCTCTTATAGCATATCTATAATACTCTATTAACTTAGTAAACTTACTGTTTGCCAAGAGCTGCTTCAAAATAGTTTTTTAAAAGAGTTCTACTTCCCTTATCACAAAAATGGTGCTTTTCTTGAAACTTAAGCAAATTATCCTTTTAATGCTCTCCAAAAATAAACTAGATATTTCAAATACAAACCATAGTAAGCAAGAGAAAATGGCTTGACAATTTTTAAGATGAACAAATTGAAGTTCATTTAGAGTTTAACAAAACTATATATGCTTTGAATGATAATTAATTAGCAAGAAAACAAAAGCCCTATTCAGTTTTGGTTTTTAGTCAATGGACAACTTATTTATTTACAGAGATCCATTAAAAACATCAAGTTTAGCCAGGCACAGTGGTGCACGCCTATAATCCCAGCACTTTGGGAGGCTGAGACAGGAGAATCATGAGTTCAAAGCCAGCCTCAGCACTAAACAACTCAATGAGACCCTGTCTATAAATAAAATACAAAAATAGGGCGGGGGATGTGGCTCAGTGGTCGAGTACTCAGTGGTCCGAGTTCAAAAAAAAAAAAAAAATCAAGGTTTTTCCACTTAAGGCCACAATCTTGAATGGCCAAAACATTTATTTTATATCCAGATATATTCTGTAAGTTTAAAGATAATGGGACGATTATCTATACAAATTTTAATTTTTAGTTTTTGCTTTAGATGTCAGCATGAGTAGATCCACCAATATTAGAAACACAAAATAAAGATACAACAACTGTGGGGCTGGGAGTGCATCTTGCTAGTAGAGCTCTTGCCTAGCATGCAGAAGGCCCTAGGTTTGATTACCAACACTGCCAATAAACAAATAAAACAATCAAATGACCTCTCAAATTTCCACAGTTGCAAAAACATTACTATAATCTATACTGCACTAATACTGATTTTTAAATCTATTATCCTAAGCCTTTTGAGTAATACATCTTATTTCTATATTGCATAGTAAAATTATTACTGAAATATTATTATGTATCAACTAATGATACATGGTACGCATTCACTTAAGAGGAAGAAAAATAATTCTATTGTAGCTTTTAAAACAAATACTGCTGGCTACCTTTCCCACCAATATCATCCCTACCTATCTACAAACTTCAGTCAATTTACATTTCATGACATGTTAGACTACAATGAAACCACATACCAATGATATATCAGTATGAAAACACAAAGTTCAGACTTTATTCTACAGGACTATTACATACCTGATTTTTCATCTTGGACTTCAAATTCTGCACCAGCAGACCCCAAAAGTGATGCTCCATGTTGTAACAATCTACATATGTCAAATCTGTCAAAATTCAATCGATCTGTAGTAGATGAATCATCCATTGAACTTTCCGAAGTAGTTTCTAAATAGGTTTAAAATATTAATGACCACAGAGCCAAAGTGTAGAATCATGAAAATAGCACATCATTACTTGCAGTGTGTGTGTAATAAGAAGGGATAATGAGCTAGTGAAAAGAAGGCTCTTTTCTACAAGTTATAATGTCTCCTGGTTATACATTTCATTGGACAAGAGAGGACAAATCAACACAGTAACTCGAAATTAATAGGTGCTAGAAAATAAAAGCAAAAAATTTAGACAAGTTCAGATGTATGCCAAAAGTGATGTTTATTCTGATGACACGAAAATGGATATGGTTGCAACATTTTGAATTTTCACTT
The DNA here is from genome assembly GCA_004024805.1 of Geosciurus inauris. NCBI lineage: Eukaryota > Metazoa > Chordata > Mammalia > Rodentia > Sciuridae > Geosciurus > Geosciurus inauris. Next base: position 77,487 of record PVHX01007945.1, read on the forward strand.
AGGGAACACTTATTCTATCTTATAAAGTGTGGCCTGATTCCAGAAATGAAAATAAAGCTAATTAAAAACTTTGAATTTGTAATGTTGTCCTTGGACATCAATCATATTACTATGTAAGTGATATTATATTGCCTGATTCTGGGAATCAAAAATAACTCTGAGATAAAAATAAAAAATAAATTTTCATTTAAAATGCATACCTTTTCAACTTTTCAAAAGCGTATGATTTGTTTTTAGATGTTGTAACAAACGGAAGACAAATACAATTTTTTTTACCGCTACAGAATATCTCCAAAGAACACATAAAAAACTAAAGATTTGCCCCTTCAAATATCCATGAGTAACTTAATTATGCTTAAATTTAGAAAATAACCACACTATAATATTCTCCCAGCAATAAGAGAATGGATTGCTTCATATATTAGCACTGTAGTCAATTTCTTTTTTTAGAATGTGAATCCCTTGAGGGGAAATAATAATCTGTATAAATTGAGCATACTGTAGTATCAGTAATTTTAAAAATGGACAAAAACATCATTTATCCATTTATTTTATGTTCAGTAGTAAAAATCACTTTATTCAATATCATTTTCTGACAAAATCTCACCTAAAAGCATGAAAACTAAATTAAATTAAAAGTTATTCAAATATAAACTACACTACTTTAGTTAATTCTACAGTTAGGTTTTTACTTCAAGCTACTTTTTCCACTTAAAAGCACCTTGTTTTGTTCTTGGTACTGGATTCCATTCGGGCACATTTTTCACTATAGCCTCAACAGCTTGTCCTGCCGCAATCCGGGTATCCCAATTTGCACTCCTTAAATATATCAACACCTTAAAAAATTATAAAATAAAATGTTACATATCAAAAAATAATATTTGCTCAAGAAATACGAATTTACTTGTTGTTAATTTATAATTTGGCAGTCCTCCAAATATAATATATATGTCTTTTTTTTTTAGTTGTTAATGAACATTTATTTATTTATATGTGGTACTGAGATTTGAACTCAGTGCCTCACACATGCCAGGCAAGCACTCTACCCCTGAACGACAACCCCAGCCCCATCATTACCATTTTAAAAAGGGAAAATAAGGGCTGAGGTTGTGGCTTAGTGGCAGAACGCTTGCCTTGCATGTGTGAGGCACTGGGTTCAATCCTTAGCATCACATAAAAATAAACAAAACAAAATAAAGACACTGTGTCCATGTATAACTAAAAAATATTTTTTAAAAAAAGGGAAAATAAGCTTTTAAGAATACTTAATCAAGGTAGGCACAGGTCTGCAATCCCATCCCAATGACTCAGGAGGCTAAGGCAGGAGGACTGAAAATTCAAGGCCAGCAACTTAATGAGGCCCTAAGCAATTTGGTGAGATCTTAACTCAAAACAAAAATGGGGGGAAAGGGCTTCAGTAATAAAGTGCCCCTGAGTTCAATCCCCAGTAACACACACACACACAAAGCAGAAAAAAGAAAAAAAGAAAACTTAAGTGCATTTTTTAAAATATTATCACATAGGGCTGGGGATATAGCTCAGTTGGTAGAGTGCTTGCCTCACATGCACAAGGCCCTGGGTTCAATCCCCAACACCACCAAAAAAAAAAAACAAACAAACAAAACCCACATTAATAAAAAGCAAGTACACATATCCATTGAGTCCTATCACATAATGCAAAGTTAGACATGATATACCCTGCCCCCACAAAAAGTTCTTAAAAGTTGTAAAAGTGGGGCTGGGGATATAGCTTAGTGTTAGAACAGTTGCCTAGCACATACAAATCCCTGTGTTCAATTCCTACCAGTGCAAAAAAAAAAAAAAAAAGTATAAAAGTGAGTAGAATAAATTCAGCAAAGCTATAAGACATAAAATTATCACACAAAAATCAAATGGACTTCTATGTATTACTCTGAAATAAAATTAAGAAAATAATCCTATTTGTGATAGCATCAAAAACTACAAAATACTGGGGCTGAGGTTGTAGCTCAGTGGTAGAGCGCTTGCCTCACACGTGTGAGGCACTGGGTTCATTTCTTAGCATCACATATAATTAAATGAATAAAATAAAGGTCCATCAACAACTAAAAAAAATATTTTTAAAAAAACCTAGAAAATACCCAAATTTAAAAGAAATGTAAAGCTTGTATACTGAAAACTACAAAGCATTAAAAATTCTGTTCTAATATTAAAGATCTAAGTAAATAGACATTTCCTGTTCATGGATTGGAAGATGTAATATTGTTAAGATAATAATATTCCCTAAATTGATCTACAGATCCAACCCAATTATTACAACAGTCTAGCTGGCGTTTTTGCAGAAATGCACAAGCTGATCCTATTATTCACCGAAACAATCTTAAAAAAGGATTGTAAACTCATAACTTTTTATTTCAAAACTCACAGTAATCAAGACAGTGTGGTACTGGCAAAATGACAGTTTACAGACCAGCGGAATAGAGTCCATAAATAATCTTGGTATTTCTAGTCAACAATTTTTAATAAGGGTGCCAAGACAATTCAGTGGGGATTCTTTTTCAAAAAATGGTACTGGAAAAACTAAATACTCACATGTGAAACAAATAACCCAATCAATAAATGAGCAAAGGAACTGAACAGACATTTCCCAAAAAAAGAAATACAAATGATCAACAAATACATGAAAAAATGTTCAACATCTCTAGCAATTAGAGAAATGCAAATTAAAACTACACTGAGATTCCACCTCACTCCAGTCAGAATAGCAATTATCAAAATACAAGTAACAACAAATGTTGGTGAGGATGTGGGGAAGAGAATGCTCATGCACTTTTGGTGGAACTGCAAATAAAACTGTATGGAGATTTCTCAAAAAACCAGGAATAGAAGCACCATTTGACCCAGTTATCCCAACTCCTCGGATATATCCAAAAGATTTAAAATCAGCATGCTACAGTGACGCAGCCATAACAATGTTTATAGCAGTACAATTCACAATAGCTAAGCTATGGAACAACCTAGATGTCCATCAACAGATGAATGTATAAAGTAATTGCGGGGTGTATGTATATATACATATATATATGTATATATACACACACACCGTGGAATATTACTTAGCCATAAAAAATGACTATGAAATTTGCCAGTAAATGAATGAATGTGGAAAATATTAAGCTAAATGACATAAGCCAGTCCCCAAAAACCAAAGGTCAAATGTTTTCACTGATATATGAAAGCTAACCCACAATAAAGTGGGGGAGGGGAAGAAGAAAAGTGCAGTAGATTAGACAAGGGGAACAAAAAGAAGGGAGGGGGTATAGGAATAGGAAAGACAATAGAATAAATCTAACATAATTTTCCTATGTAGACCTACAAAATTACCTAAGTGAACCCCAGCATCGTGCCAACCCACAAGAATGGGGTCCTAATTAGAATGAGATATATCCTATGCTTGTACATTTTTATCAAAATGGATACTACTATCATGTATAAATAAGAACCAATAAAATAAAATTTAAAAAAAGAATAATTCTGAACATCTACCTCACACCATATACAAAAATTAACTCAGACGTGAACCAGAGACCTAAAAGGAAGAGCTAAAACTATACAGCTCTTAGAAATCATAGGGGGTAAATCTTTGTGGTCAGGCAACAGTTTCTTAAGTATGATAGCAAAAGCATCAATGATTTAAAAAAACAATAAATAAACTCAATCAACATTAAAAACTTCTGTGCTTCACGGGATACCATCAAGAAAATGAAGACAACAAATAGAACAGGAAAACATATGTGGAAATCATGTATGTGATAAGAGGGTTGTATCCAAATTGTATAAAGAACTCTTACAACTCATTTTAAAAAGGATAAATAAGGCTAGAAATGTAGCTCAGTGGCAGAGTACTTTAATCCACGATCCTACTGAGAGGCAGGAGGATCCCTGCACGAACAAGGAGATGGGAGGATCACTTGCAAGAAGGAGGAGAGGGAGGGGGAAGGGGAGAAGAAGAAGGGGGAAGGACAAGGAGGAAAAAAGAAGGAAAGAAAGAAATTAAGGAAGGAAAATGGGTAAATAACCCAATTTAAAATTGAGTAAAAAATGAGCAAATTTGCCCCATATCCTTGTCAGGACTAAATTCAAATGTTTTGAATTTTGCTGTTTTTTGAAAGATACAATACTTATTATAGTTTTGATTTGTATTTGTTTAATTATCAAAAATGTTAGGCAAAAGGGGCATGTGGCAAAAAGGACTGGGAATGTAGCTCAGTGGTGCACTTCCCTAATATGCAAGAAGCTCTAGATTCAATCCCCAGTACTGAAGAAAAAAAAAGAAAGGAGGAAAAAAAGAAGGAAAAACAAAAGGAGGAAAGGAGAAAGAAGTGTTGTTAGGTATTATTGTAAATTATACTGTTAATTCATAGGGTTTTTTTCCACCCCTATAAAGTACCCATTCATAACCATTGTTCACTACTGGATTGCTCTTCACTTTATAACTGAGCACTCTGTAGAATAAAGAATTGGCATTCTGTCAATTTGTTATTTTGAACACATTTCTATTTGCCTTTTGAGTATGGAGTCTCTTTTCTATTTGAATATTAAAATGATTTGAGCTGGGGATATAGCTCAGCAGCACAGCACTTGCCTAGCATGCATGAGGCCCTGGGTTCAACTCCCAGCACCAAAAAATAAAATAAATTAAAAATAAAAATAAAATAATTCAACAATAAAAAAGAAGAGGGCAAATGGTCTGGATGGCATTTCTCCAAAGAACTAATAAACATGAAAAGATGTCTGATATTATTAGTCATCAGAGAAATGTAAATCCAAACCACTTCATACCCACTAGGATGACTTTGGTCAAAAAGTCAGTTAATAACTATTAATAAAGATGTGGAGAAATCTAAGCTTTTATAAACTACTGTTGGGAATATTTTGGCAATTCCTCAATGTTAAACATAGTTACCATGTGTCCTGGCAATGCTACTCCCAGGTATATACCAAAAAGAATATACTGATATAGCTTCAATGTTCTTACCAAAACTCAAGTGGAAATTTAATCCCCATTGTGAGGTATTAAAAGGTAGGATCAGGTAAGATCTTTAAGAGATGATTAAATCATGAGGTCTCTGTCCTCATGAATGGACTAATCTATTCATGGATTAATGAGTTATATGGAGAGTGGATCTATTATAAAAGCTCTCTCTTGGATGTGCCCTTTTTGCCCTACAATACCTAAGGACTCTGCAAAAGGCAGCAAGGCGGCCTTCGCCAGATGCAGCTGCCCAATCTTGGGACTTTCCAACCTTCACAACTATGAGTGAAATAAACCTCTAATCCTTATAAAATTATTTTGTGGTATTCTGTTATTGCAGCAGCAAATGGACTAATTCACATATCTTCCTATAAAAATTTGTACATGAATTTTCACAGCAGTATTTTTGGTAATAGTTAAAAAAAATAACTGTCCATTAACTGATGAATGGTTAAGATGTGGTACACTGTAAATATATATTCTATATCCATATCCATACAATGGGATATTATTTGACAAATTAAATGGAATGAAGTAATGGTACGGTCTACAATATGAATATTTAAAGTGAAAGAAACAAGTCACAGAGATTATACATTAGGTATAATTCATTTTACATAAAATGACAGAATAGGCAAATATACATACAAAGTTATTTTAATGGTTTCTTAGAGCTGGGTATAGGAAGGAGAATAATAGGGAGGTTTGATTAGGTTAAATAGACTGAGGTTTCTTTTTGTGGTGATAAAAATGTTTTAAAATTAGACTGTGGTGACAGCTGTTGCACAGAATAGTAACATACTAAATACCACTGAATTATACATTTAAGATATGTAAATTACATTTCAATAAAACTGCTTAAAAAACAAAACCAAGACAACAGGAAAATACTGAAGGTGGGGAAGAGGATAAGACGCAAGAGGTTGCTAAAGACAAGTGCACTTTTTGGAATGATTTGATGGCAGCCAATTTGCTGAGTTCTGAATTAAAAACAGAACTCACTTAGAAAGCTAGAAATCTTTACCAGTTCTGCACAGTCAATCCTGTTATTGTTCCTAGTTCTGGGTCTGTCAGATGTCCATTTCTTCCCTTGGAATAAGGAGAAGAAATACACATGCTTCTATTTCCTCACCTTACAGACGCCTAATATGCAGCCTTCTCTCTTCTGAGAATGTGGAGGCTGTAGGTAGCAAATCACTGTCTCTCCATCTGCATCTTGATTAGAAAGTTAATCTAGGAGGGGAGTAGGTTGGAAAGGGAGTCTTTAGAAGCCCTTGGGGGAGCAACCATACAGTGCAGGTTTGTATATGTTGAAAAGTATTTACAACTCCTACTGCTATGTATCAGGGAGTGACAAATGAGAATAAAAGGAGGAGGTTAGACTAGAAGAAAGAGGTATCTTCAAGCTTCCAATATCTGGGCAATCATATCGTTCCCCCATCCTATTCTCTACTTACCTCCCAACACTCCCCTCCCCACCAAAGCACTCCTGCTTTACTCTGCAAGCCAGGGAATTAAATACATGGAATTTGCCAGTTACAACCATGAAGGTACACTTAAACAAGCCCAGGGAGTTCAGTAAAAATACAGCTATTGCTTAGGGAAAGAACATGGAGTAGAGACATGAAAACACTGGTCTACCAAAGCAGAATGTTTCCACTTTCAAACTGCTATTAACTAAGAATGTAATATACAATTAGCTTCCCATGTATTTCAATCATTGCCCATGAGTACTTCATTTGAAAACTACCAACTATGATATAATTATTAGCCATTAAGAACAAGTCAGACCACTAAGAAACCAGATTAACAACTTAGTTTATTTTCAAATCGGGTCAGATTCAAATTTGTGACACAAGCAAAAAGTTGTATATCGTCAAGTCCCTTCAATAATTAAACTTGAGTTAAAAAAAAAAGTAAATCTTGTGACATAAAAGAAAAAAAGAGCAAAATTTTTAAAATCTATTTGGAGAACTGTAAGATATTTAATGAAATTTAGAGACCACAAATTGTTATTTAAGATTATATTTATCTTTACTTTTGTTTTCCTGTCCATGGATAAGTCTCTACAATTGTTATTATACTAAGGAAAATAAAAAGAGTTCTTACTTTAGATAACAGATTATTTAGTTCATGAGGATGAAGCTTCACCACTTCTCCAAGTTGCTGTGCAGCAGCTTTTCTTGTAACTGGAGTAGTGCCAGTATCCAGTAAGATAAAAAGACGATCAAGCCTATAACAAAAATATAATGGTTAACCTGAAATGTGTTTCCTTATAAGTTTGAGTCAATAAATGTATTGAGCACCTATAAACAAAGACCTATGTAGGGCTGCAGGAGATGCCCAATCTCTGCTCTCAAGGAAGAAGCGTTTAGAAGAAGGAACAAGAACACAACAATAAGAAAAGGAGAGTATATTTTGGGAAGTGAAAAAACATAGCTTGTTGCACTTAAAACAATGGGAGATACAGCTACAGAACAAGCTGAAGCCCTGTTGTGGAAACCTTTGAATATATAGTGCAACCATGAAAGTCTTTGGTCAACAAAGTGAAGGGACTGGAGCTATGCTTTAGGAAGATTAATCTGGCAGCAGTGTAAAGACAAATAGAAGGAACCTTTTAGAGAATTATAGGCTAAAAGTGCAGACCTGACTATAATCCTGGCAAGAAGATTAGAAAGAAGGTGGTACAAAAGATGGTATATTAATTGAAATATTAAGGACACGGATTTTGCATCTTATAAAATAAAGATGTCATTAAAAGAAATGTGAAGAAGCAGTAGAGGAAATTTTATGGAAGAAGATGACAAACTCACTAGTGGCAGACTACAGCAAAGAGAGAACATAGAGATTTAAAATTCAGGTCAAAGTTGAGACTAAAGTTGTGGAGGTAGCCAAGCCCAGTAGAATATTCCTATAATCCCAGTGACTCAGGAGACTGAGGCAGGAGAATCACAAGTTTGAGGCCAGCCTCAGCAACTTAGCAAGACCCTGTATCAAAATAAAAAATTAGGGGGCTGGGATTGTGGCTCAGCGGTAGAGCGCTTGCCTCGCATGCGTGAGGCCCTGGGTTCGATCCTCAGCACCACATACAAAACAATAAAATAAAGACATGGTGTCCATCAACAACTAAAAAAATATTTAAAAAAAAAAAAAAAAAAAAAAACAAAAAAAAAAAAACAAAATAAAAAATTAAAAGGCTAGGGATGTAGCTCAAAGGTAAAGTGCCCCTCCCTGAATTCATTCCCTAGTACCTGAACAAACAAACAAACATATCAACAGGTATGGCGGTACATGAGTTGGCTGAAGAGAGGGTGATAAATAATATCTGTAAATTTATAAAATCATACAGCATAATGTCACAAATTCCAGAGCTGCAATGTCTTAGTTTAAATCCCAGTTCTGCCACTTCTGAAAAAAGCTGGGGATAAAATCATAATGTCTTATATCTAGAGTAAGGGAGTAGTGGTGAAAAACTGTCACGTTGTTTCTAAGATACAAGAAAATCCTAAAAAGTCTTAAAGAGGCAAAGTCACAAGTAACTACTACCACTTGTTTACATATTTTATGGGTCTAGACCTATCACCACACTAATTACCTTCCATGAAGTAAAGCAGATGCTACAGGTAATGAAAGGAAGGAGGCTTCAAATCTGGAATAAATGGATATTTTAAACAAAATGCAGGTGACAGGGGTCAAGGTTGTAATGACCATTAATACTGCATTAGGGGATATCTAGTGAATATATCTTCAAATTTTATCATACAAGGAAGATAATGCAAGCAAGGGCCCAAATCCAAGCATAAGCATTAAGCATGGATAAACTACCAACAGACTCCTATTACTTCTGGGATTCCCTTTATCTCACAAAGACTAAAAAGTTACAAAGTAATCTTCTGAAAGCCTTTTTTTTTTTTGGCACCAGGGATTGAACTCAGGGGCACTCGACCACTGAGCCACATCCCCAGCCCTATTTTGTGTTTTATGTAGAGACAGGGTCTCACTGAGTTGCTTAGCGCCTCGCTGTTGCTGAGGTTGGCTATGAACTCATGATTCTCCTGTCTCAGCCTCCCTAAGTGCTGGGATTACAGGCTTGCGACACTGCGCTCGGCTCTGAAAGCCTTTTATTACAAAAAATAAACTTGTAAGAGGTTGAGAAAGACACTTTTTGTGACATCAGGAGACAAACAATAGAAATACGGCATTTTAAAAAATTTAGTCGTTAATAAGCACAAAATCATAATACATAAGAAATACAATGAAAGCCGGGCATGGTGGCTCACGCTTGTAATCCCAGCACTTTGGGAGGCTGAGACAGGAGAATCGTGATTCAAAGCCAACCTCAGCAATGGCGAGGCGCTAAGCAACTCAGTGAGACCCTGTCTCTACATAAAACACAAAATAGGGCTGGGGATGGGGATGTGGCTCAGTGGTCGAGTACCTGAGTTCAATCCCCAGTACCAAAAAAAAAAAAAAGAAATACAATGAAAATAGATCTTTTTCTGCCAAGAATGCTAACATTTTCTCTCATATGTGGACACTATACCAAAATAGGGGAAAAGAAGAAGTGGGAATCCCATGAATACAGAAGGAAGATCAGTAGAACAAAGGAA
>PVHX01007946.1:0-87123 GCA_004024805.1 Geosciurus inauris
AAAAAAAGAGAGATGCAGCCCAGGTGGGAAGTGAGAGAGGGGAGAGGAGAGGAAGCGTGAGTTGCTTCTCCCAGCTTTCCCGCCAGGTGGGCTGTTCCCTGTCACTGAGATTGAGGTCTAGGGGTTGCAGGGAAGAGGGAGAGGGCAGAGGGGGAGGGAGGCTACTGAAAGGGCCCTCATGCCAGAAGAGGAAGCGAGGGGGTGGCAGAGTGTGGCGTGGGTTTTGACAAACACCAAGGAACCCCTTGATCCCACTGCCCATCTGAACCCCTTCTCTCCAGCCCAAGTCAATACACTAGTTGTTTCTTTTTTTTTCTTTTTTAAATATTTATTTTTTAGTTATAGGTGGACAGAATATCTTTATTTTATTTTTATGTGGTGCTGAGGATCGAACCCAGTGCCTCCCACGTGCTAGGCGAGCACGCTACCACTGCGCCATAACCCCAGCCCACTAGTTGTTTCTTAAAACAAAACTCACGCATATCTCATCTGTGTATCCGACACTGAGGCTTGGTGGTGCCCGAGGGGCTCTGGCATCGTGGTACTGGCATTGTGTTTAGGGCCTCATTCTCCCAGAAACCCAGAGAGCTGGACATTCTTCTCTCCATTCCAGACAAAAGACTGAGGCCACCAGACTGAAGCATACAGGTAAGTGGTATACAGGTAAGCAGGACCAGAATAACATCTGTCAAACCTCCAAGACTCCCTGGGTTGCCTCTGCCCGCCAAGGACAGGGGGTCAGCTGCAGAGGGCACTGGCAGGAACCAGGCACTGGGAGCAGGTGGGATCTGTGGGTCAGCTGCTGAGAAGCTAGGGGTACTTAGGGGGGTGCTCAGGGATCTAGGCAGGGGGAGTGGGAAAGGAAGAGCAGGGAGCTGCCCAGGGCCAGGAACCAGCAGGTCCAGAGGGAGCCAGAGGCCTCAGAAATGGGCCAGGCATTCAAGGCGATGTCTTGCTGGCCCTGGATGAGGCCCAGGTCAGCTGATCAGAGGTTTAAAGGGAGGCAGAGAATGAAGAGTGGTCAATAGAGCTCTTGTTTAACAGAGATGCCAGGTTTGGGTTATACCACCAAAGGAAGATTCAGAGTAAGAGCTCAGCAAGGTCAGATGGGGCCAGCCCCAGCCAGACTTGATCAGTCTCTGAGAGAACACCCCTCTGTCGTCTTCACAGAGGCCTCACAGAAACAGGCAGGTCCTGTCATCTTTCCCAAGTACCAGCGAAGAAACGAGCTAAACAGAGGTGGGAGGAACTTTCTTGGGGAATGGAAGCGGCAGAGCTGGGACTGAACCTAGTGAGTGTGGCCATTGAGGCCACCACACCTGCTTCTTTCCTGGGCTCCCATCTTCTCCTAAGTAAAAGGGCAGAGGTGGTCTCCAAGGGTCCCCACTTCCAGACCGTGATTCCTGGGGAGGGGAGGGCTGGTGTCCCTAAGCTCAGGAAGTAGGCAAAGGTGTTTGGGCATGCCTGGGCCCTGCCTGCCTGCAGAGCCCGCTGGCCCCAGCCCCTCCTCATACCCAGGCTTCCCTTCAGAGACCTGGAGCCTGACTCCCAGCCAGCCACCTCACTGTTGTACACGGGAGAAGTGAGAGGCTGGGCACAGCGCCTCCTGCCAGCTTGGCCCAGTGCCAGGGAACCAGGAAAGGCCAGTCTGCTGCTGTCAGTGCACTGTCCACGGCTGGGTGGCCTCTCTGGGGAAGACCAGAGCCAGCACGAGGCCCAATTCTTGGGGGCCACAGGCAAAACCCCACTATATTCATAGCAGCCTTCCCCAACCACTTCAGGCAAGGGTCCCACATTTAGGAGCCCACTAGGAGTGATCACAGGCATACTGACTCCTAGAAGGGGAAAGGAGGAGGGCCTGGACCAGTGTGGCCCATCCATGAGTTCTTGCTCTGTTCTTTCCTGCAGCAGCCGGGTGCCAGAGAGACCCTGCCAGAGTCCAGGCTCAGAGAGGGGGCCACCACTGGCCAGAATCAATGCCACTGTTCTCTTCTTTCAGCCTCTGGGCCACTTCTCAGCCTGCAGCTGGCTCCCCACATGAAACGCCTCCTCAGTCCCCTTCAAGCAACCACTTCTCCCTGTTCCCATGGGACCCCTCCTTTTCTAGGCCTGCCCATGGAGAACACAAGTGCTCATCTGCCTCTCATTGGAATAATGTCACCACTCACTGCAACCAGAGGACAAACCAGAGGTGACAGAGTGCCACCACCAGTGAGACAGACCTCAGAAAAGCTCAGTCCTGAGAGTCTGGTCCTGAGCCTGCCAGGTAAGCAGCCCTAGAAACCTCTGAGGGGAACCTCGGGGAGATGCCGACTCAGGTGGCCCTGCCGCTAGACCTGCCTGCGTTCTGCAACACAACAGGGCCCATCTATTCCGCATTGCCAGAGGATGGCTGGCTCCCCTTCCTTCGAGTCAGCCTGTGCCTACCCTGGCCTCCACTGGGGGATGTCTTTGCTCCCTGGACCCTAAAGATTCCACCTCAGAATCTGGACAACACCACAGACGTAGCTCCCTCACCTTCCAGGCCCCAGCCAGCTGCCTCTAGTCTTTGCCACTTTCCCTGGGGAGGTGTCCTGCCTGCCCTTGGCTCAGGCTCTGTCCAGCCCCTGGCTGGGTGCCTGCTGGCCTTGGGCTGCCAGCAGTACTGGCCAGCAGGTCATAAGGCCTTGTGCACAGCCTGGCTTCTCCCTGGCTGCCTTACATGTGTTTTGGCTCCTGTGTCTGTCCCTGTCGGCTGTCTCTGTATTCCTGGGAGCCTGCCTGCTCAGTATATGGGTCCTCTACAGCCCACTCAAGTCCAGCCTATCTTCTGCCAGCTACTCTGGGGTGGCACACACCGTCCCCAATCCTCCAGGCAGGGGGGCTTGTCCTATCTTGGGCTGCAAGCCACCTATGGTGACAGATGATACCCATCCACAGCACAGATACAAAATTCTGCTTGAAACTGTGGTCTGGTTTGCTCCCTTGGTCCAGTGCTTTTAACTCCCTGTTTTGGCCTTGGCCCAGCTCCACTGGTTCAGCAATGTGCCCAGCGGCTGCCAACCTCTGTCCCCTTAAAACTTTTAAACTCTTCTTAATTCCCGGCTCCCCTGATTCCCTCTCTACTGAGCCACACTGTTCTCTCTCTTTATAAATTGTTATTTTGAAACAATCACAAATACACAGCAAGGCTGAATATCCAGTGCAAATAGATCCTTTTCCTTGAACCATTTGAGAGCAACAGGATGCCCCATCACCCCTGAATCCTTCAGTGTGCATTTCCTATAGCTAAGGCCACACCCAGCCCCCCATAAGGATGCCTTCCATATCTGCTCAGGCCCTGCCTCTCCACGTGTGGTCCCCTCCCTGTAGGAGTGTCCTCCTCAACCTGCTTTGGATGTGACCCCTTACCAGGCCACTCTGTGTTGTCTCTTAACTGAAGGAACCCTCTGGGTTGGCCGTCCCTTTCCTTCCTTCTTCCTGTGGGGATGCACCAAGTCAGGGCCGAGAGGCCCATTTCTATCATTCACATGCTATGTTAATGCCTCCCTGGGCCACAGTTTCCATATTAACAAAATGAGGAATTTGGATCAAATGATTTCTGGGGGCCCTTTCATACTAATAGCCATAGCAGACTTATACTGAGCACTTGTAATAAATGTGCCAAGCACCTGAAAGCAGGTTGTTTCAGGCAGCATCTCAGTCAATCCTCTCACAAACCCACAATTGCCATCATCATGTCTATCTTACAGAGGGGGAGACCAGAGCACAGAGCAGCTACATGATTGACTCAACATCAGCCAGCCACTTTGGGAGAATCAGGATGCCTGAGCAGGGGGTCTGGTTCCAAGTTTATACTTAGGCAAAGCACTTGGAGAAGGGCGCAGATACCAGGGACTCGCTGTGTACTTAAAGAGGTAATGGTAATTGATGGTGGAAAAAGAGGTTACCACACTATGCCAGGCACTGTGCCAAGCACATTACATACAAAAATCATTTCATTTAAGCCTCAACAACTTTGAGAAACAGGTGCTATTAGTATGGTCGTTTTCCAGATGAAAGACTGCAGCATGGAGAGATTAAGGATTTTCTAACTGGTGGCAGAGCCAGGATTTGAACCCAGGTCTGGCTGATGCCAAAGATGTCCTGTCACCTGCTGCTAAACTGAGAAACATGCTGCACTTGAAGATGGGCTGTGAAGGATGCCTCTGGTTGGCAAATGGAGTTGGGGTGAGGGGAAGCTCTGGGCCAGCGTGCCCCAAACCCCATTCTATGTAACATTCACAATAGCCCCAAGAAGCAGCTCCAACTCCAGCATGGACAAAGGCCCCAGAAGCTCTGAGGAGCACACTGAGGCTGGAGGTAGCCAAGTGCAGGGTGCAGGATAAGGCCAGAGCCTCGTGCACCTGTGGTAGGGCAGGAGGCCAGTTGGAGAGCCTTGTGGGGCATCAGTGCCTTCTGGGGCTGGGCCTCCATCCTGTGGACAGCCAGAAGCCACTGAAGATTGGGGCAGGCCCCATTCTTCAGGTTGTTTCTGAGCCATACTTGTAGTATTTCATGAACACTTTGAGGTCCCCAGAGCTAAAGCAACTCATCAGTGGACAAGAGCAGAAAAGTCCCACACATCACATCCAGATGCCTGGAGATGGTTCACCCAAATCACATGGAGGCCACTCGCTACATGGATGAGAAACAGGCTCATTCGGGCTCGGGGATTGCAGGGGCTGTGCCCCAGCATGCCTGCACAGTCTGCCTGGCTGTCAATCCTTCTTGTCTTTTCCATCGCCCTTTTCACGTTTTCTTTTTCTTTTTCCATCCATGGCTTGCCTTTCACAAGGACACAATCTGCCTTCTGTTCTCAAAAAATTAACCCCCTCACTCACCCTCTCTAAAGAAGACCCTCTCAACTGATCGACTCTTTAAATTCAGTGCCCATGTAACTTGGATAAAAATGAAAACTGAAAGAGGGAGTATGTATGAATGCCACCATTCTCTACCCAAGACCAGAGCTAGTGATGGTTAGGACCCAAATCCCAGTCTCCAGACTCCAGAGCACAAGCTCTCAGCCCACATCAAACAATTACAAATGAGGAAACTGAGACCTGGAGAGGGAACATGAGCTGCTGGAATTCTCCAGCTCCAGGGCCCACAGCACCTGGCCCTGTAGGACACCACATTTCAAACCATGTCCAGATGGAAAAGGTGAATGTTTCCAGTGATTCACAGCTATGGAAATTCAGGGGAACCCTTCCTCTGCCCTGCTGCCAGACACGTGATTTTTCCAACAATCCACATCACTTTTTGTTTTCATTTTTCCTGCCTGGGGATCAACACAGTTATAAAACTGGAGCAGAATTTTTTCTGCTCTCTGATGGGCTGTCCACATAGGATCCCCCCAAAGCTTACAGCCACCAGCAAAGTCAGACTCATGCTGGTAGAGGGAGGGGGACAGGAAGAGGAAGGGGAGGGGGGAAAGAAAATGCCACTTCCTGTGCGTCAGCAGGTATGAGGTAGGGATGGAATCAACTGTAGCTCTGTTCAAAGCTCATAGGCTTCCTAGACCACTGGCATTTTCCCATGTACTCCCCTAAATCCTAGGGCTCGGGGTGTTGCTATGACCCCAGGATCTGTGGGGTAGGCTGAGAGCATAGCCTTCCATGAAGAGTCATTTGAAAGAAAGTTTTATGGCTAAACCAGTTCATTAGTAGTCTTTATTAAAGATGCTGGGGGAAAACTAACTATCTCCCTCTCTCTCTGTATAATAAACCTAAAACCAAGAGGAGTGTGAGAAAGGAGACAAGGAAGCCAACAATAAAACTTTGGGAATTTGGGGAGAGATGAATGAATGGAAAAGAAACCTGGCAAACCCAAGAAAGTATAGCCCTACATCAGCACTAGGGAAATCTGAGAACCAATGTGCCCTGTACCATGGGATCCCTCACTCACCTTGAAGGGGGATGGAGGGAAACCAAGATAAGGAGGTGGGTGGACAGTCCTGGTAGAAGCAGCCAGGCTTCATCCCTGCCTCAACTCCAGCAGCCTGGAGACTACCCTCCTGGGCTGGAGCAAGAGTACAGGTTTATTCTGTGTTAAGTGTGAAAGTCAGAGCACCTTTGAGGGGGTGTCAGGCAGGGCACAGAAAAACATGGGGAGGAACAGACAGCATGTGGACCGGGTGTGAGGCACAGCAAAAGTGCAAAGCAATGGATCATCTGCCAGGAAGGCATGTAAATCAGAGAAATAAGCCAGGAGGGCCAACCTCTGAATCACAGGAGCTCACAAGAGAGAGGAGAAAGAAATACAGGGGAGAGA
Source organism: Geosciurus inauris (assembly GCA_004024805.1). Lineage (NCBI taxonomy): Eukaryota > Metazoa > Chordata > Mammalia > Rodentia > Sciuridae > Geosciurus > Geosciurus inauris. The sequence goes on from PVHX01007946.1 coordinate 6,292, forward strand.
AAATCATCAAAGAAAGAATTCAAGAAAACTTCTTCAAGTGGAAGACTGTGGTCACCAGGCTTCGTGATGAGAACGAACCCACCCCAAGATCCATTCCACAGTCTAGGGGTGAAGAGAAGACCCCAAGACAGTCACAAAGGGTAATACAGGCCCCAGAAAGGATCTGGAAGTTTCCTGGAGCCTTCTGGAGGCCAACAGAGTAATGTGTTCACACCTCTGAAGGAAAAATGACTCATTTCTAGCCCAGAACTCTACATTTCAGTCAATTGCACAAGAGCAGAAAGGCATTTCCATCATTTCCAGACCTAGTAAAGTGTCAAAAAATTTAGCCTCTCACTCACCCTCTCTGAAGAAGACCCTGTCAACTGATTGACTATTTAAATTCAGTATTGGTGTAACTTGGATAAAAATGAAAACTGAAAGAGGGAGTGTGTATGAATGCCACCATCTTCTGTAAGGCTGCTTCTCCCACCAGAGAGGCAGGGAGAAGCCATCTTGCTCTTAGGAGCTCAGCCTGAGTCCCCAGGACAGGAGCACTGACAGGGACTTAGATGCTTTGCAGGCCCAAAGGATGCTAAGCTCTGCAGCAGTGGGTATGGGGCCACCATGTGCTGCTTTGGACCAATCCAGGAATCACAAGTGCTGCCTGTGGAGAGAACGATTCTCCTTGAAATTTTAACAGGATGAGGTGATGTCTCCCCTGTGAGGTCACAGGGATGGCAGAGGCTCTGGCCCCAGCATGCCTACACAGTCTGCCTGGCCATCAGTCTGTCTTGTCTTTTCCATTTCCCTTTTCATGTTTTCTTTTTCTTTTTCCATGCATGGCTTGCCTTTCACAAGGATATATTCTGCCTTCTGGCTGAGACCTGGTGTGAGTCCTCTGGGAAGGCCTTTGAGTACTCAGAGGGAAGGTGGCCATCCAGCAGAGCAAACCTAACTGGAAACATCCTGAGGCTTTTATTTTGGAGATTGTGTTTTGGAGATAATCTTTATAAAGGAATAACTTTTCCAAGAATCTCAATAGTTTCCTGCGAACAGAAATCTCCTCCTTGCTTTAAAAATAGCCATTCACTCCTCTGTTGCTGGTGAAGACCCTGAGCCCACTGGTGGCCTGGGAGGGTGAAGAGGCCAGAGCTGAGACAGAGAGAAACCTTTTGTTTCCCACTCATGGAGCACTGGTTCTTTTTTTTTTGTTTGTTTATTTATTTTTTATTTATTTTTCTTTATTTATTCTACTTAGGTATACATGATAGCAGAGTGCATTTTGATTCATTGTACACAGATGGAGCACAACTTTTCATTTCTCTGGTTGTACGTGATGTAGAATCACATCCTATATGCAGTCATACATGAATCTAGGGCTATGATGTCCGTCTTATTCCCCATTTTTACTGTCCCCATGCTCCTCCTCTTCCCTCCCCTTTGAATAAAGTTCCTCTATTCTTCCCATGTCCCCTCCTCCATTATGGATCAGCATCCACTTATCAGACAGAATATTTGGTATTTGGTTTTTTGGGATTGGCTTACTTCACTTAGCACGATGTTCTCCAACTCCATCCATTTACCTGCAAATGCCATAATTTTATTCTCTTTTATTGCTGAGTAATATTCCATTGTGTATATGTACCACCGTTTCTTTATCCATTTATCTATCGAAGGGCATCTAGGTTGGTTCCATAATTTAGCTATTGTGAATTGAGCTGCTATAAACATTGAAGTGGCTGCTTCACTGTAGTATGCTGTTTTTAAATCTTTTGGGTAGAGACCAAGGAGTGGGACAGCTGGGTCAAATGGTGGTTCCATTCCAAGTTTTCTAAGGAATCTCCATACTGCTTTCCAGATTGGTTGTACCCATCTGCAGTCCCACCAGCAATGTATGAGTGTGCCTTTTCCCCCACAACCTCGCCAACACTCATTGTTTGTATTCTTGATAATTGCCATTCTGACTGGCATGAGATGAAATCTTAGTTTTGATTTGCATTTTTTTAATTGCTGGAGATGTTGAACATTTTTTTTCATATGTCTGTTGATCAACTGTATACCTTCTGTGGCACCACAACCAGTCTTTTTTTTTTTGTCTGTCACTACCAGAGAAGTGGCCTGCTTTCACCATCACTGGGGACCAGCCCCCACACCTGCTCCTACTCTCTGCTCCTTCTCTCCCCCATCATCGCCTGCCCTTAGCTATGAATCATTCCTAGTGGCAGGCGCATGTGCGTGCACACACACTCATGCACACACACACACAAAGAACTCTCAGTTCAGACACCCACCTGCTCAGCCTCACACTCCCTCCAGGTTACCGCTTCCCCTATCTCTGCTGCTCCCTTCGTAGCCAGCCTCTGGGGACAGGGATTTACACATACCACCTCCATTCTTCCTTCCAGCCGGTGCCATAGGGAGTTCTTCACCATGGAAACAGCCCCCACTGAGGTCACCACAGACGTTTGCCTGTCCCCACCATCCTGGGCCTCTCAGTAGCACGTGGCACAGTGGACAGTCCCCTCCTTCTTGAGTGTTCTGCACTTGACTTCCAGACTTGGCACCTCACCGGATCCTCCTGTTTTCCTGACTATCCTTCAATCTCTTTGCCGCGTGTCTCTACCTGCCCTCTAAATGCTGTTGCATCCAGACTGAGCCCTACATATCCTTTTCTCTCCTTCATCTTCCCAGGTAACTCATCTACTTCCAGAGCCCTACACTACATCTGTGTATCAACAACTCTCAAGTGTGTATTTCCAGCCCTGGCCTGAACTTGGAGTGTCAGGCGCACATACTGATTGCCAAGTGCCTCCCTGGACAAACGCATGGCGGTAAGTTCTGCTCTCCCCTCCCGTAGCCGGTTCCTCCTGCCCCTCTCCCACTCTCCTCCATCTGGACAATGGTTCCTCAAGCCAGAAGCGAGGCAGTCACTCTGATTCCCAGCCCCCTCCTCCTCCTCCTCATCAGGAGTCCTACAGCCCTGGCCCCTTCATCACTGCCACTGCCTGTGTCACTAGGCTTGGGAATATCTAATAATATTATCAATCATAGCTAATAATAATAACCCAATTCTATTTGTCTCACCTGGACTCTCAAATCCTGCCCTCCCTTCTGGCCCAATAACCACCATCTGCTTCCAAAAGTACGGGTCATACTCCCTATGAGGGATGGAGTGAGGATTTGGGGGACATCAGAAGAGAAAGGACAAAACCCAGTGTGTCTCATGAAATGGGGGTTGGGCAATTCTCTCCCCAGTCCCCTGGAGCCATGCTTAGAAGTACACATCCACTCGTCCAGGGAGAAGCCTGAAGATGATCAGAGATCAAGGCACAGGGTCTCAGGAAGAAGGCAGGGCCCTGACAGCCTTGACTCACCCCCTGCAGGAACACATCCTGCAGGAAGCCCAGGACCAATCCCCTCCAGCTCTAGGACACACAGGGCTCTGCTCAGAGCAGGCCCTGGGCTGGGAGCTGGAGCCCTCTGCATTTCCTCTTCACTCCTAACACCTGCAGGATCAGCAAGCAAGAGCCCACGGCTCCCACCCGCAGACACCTGCCCATGGGCCACCTGACTTTACCTTCCCCAGGCTGAGGCTGACCTCAAGCTGATGGATGGGCCCTGCCAGGCTTGGTTTGATCAACTGTATCCTTGCTCCTTCCTGAGATCCACAGCCTCAATCCTACTATCAGATTCCAAAAGCTGCTGAGTGCAGGGAATTGCCCCCATCACCTGAGGTCTCAGGCAATCCTGACCATGCTGCAGGGAGAGCCCTGCATGCAATGAATACTCTCTAGCACTGCCGGGCACCATTCTCAGCACTGGGGATGTAGCCATGAACAAAACAATCCCTGCTTTTTCACAGAGCTCACATTCTAGGGAAGGAGGCAGAAATACTCTGATAAATATATGGAGAAAAATAAAGTAGAGAAGGGAAGGGGATGAGAAATGCCAAAGGAAGATACAGAATCAGGGCTATTGAGGGAAGTGAGGGGGCCACGGCAGTCTGGAAAAAGTGTCCCAGGCAGAGAGCATGGCAAGTGCAAGGCCGGAGGCAGAAGCATGTCTCACAAAGAGCCAAGAGACCCTGGCTGGATCCCAGAGCAGGCACAGAGCAGCAGGCAAGGTCGGGGAGGAGCTGGCCCAGCACAGGCCACACGAGGGTTTCACAGGGTGAAGGGCAGGAGCCACCATTCACAGGATCACTGGCTGGGGATAGAGAACACTGTCGTGGGAAAGGCAGAAGGGCAGGAGAGAACAGGACACCCTGATCAGCCAGAGATGAGCTGGAAGTGGCTTTCCCCAGAGTGGGTGGAAACGGGCAGACTCTGGATCTGGCTTCAGGGACAAGTGGACAGGAATTTCTAACAGACATGAAACAGAGATTTGGGGCCTGGGCATCTTGAAAAATGAAACTGCCTGTGCAGAATGTTCACCTTCTTTTTCTCTGGCAAAAGATGCCTCTTTCCCCCTCTGACCACTTAAAAATCTTTTGAAGAGACACTCAGCAAGTGCGTGTTGCTTGCACACAGTCTGTGCATCTCTCTTATGCATTTCATATTCTATACCACCAACCTCCAGGGTTCGCAGGTGTTGTACCAGTTTGGTTTTTAGTGCAGATAACTTTATGCCTACCCAAAAGTCTCCAGCTTATTCCCATTTATGTAATTCAAGTGGAATTAATTCACTTCCCAATAACAGAGGCAATCCATATTCCTCCAAACACAATTCAACATCCTTTTAACTCTGGCATTCATAGTGAGAGGGGACAAGGCATAACAGGCATGTAGGCTGAGAAACACGGTATGCTTCTGGATTCTGAAGGCCAAGAAGAAATGTATTTGTGAAAGAGTGTTAGGAAAGAAAATAATATTTATTAAAATAATTCTCTCCAAACTACTATTTCATGAAGAAAGCGTGCGCACACACACTTTTTAAAATACAGATGCACCATCTGTATTTGTAAAACAAATATGTATTAGGAACACTAAAACAATATGTATTAGGAATACTCCATGGCTCTTAAGGCTTGAATAAAAATGAATGCAGCTATTAGAAATATAAATAAGTGAGATAGATATATGTGACTATTAAAAATGCAATCCCTGCAGGTGAAACAATGAAGTACTAAGTGAACTTCAACAATAATTTCTGTGATGAATATCAGAGTCCAGAGTCACAGTTAGTTGTTCTTGAGCATCCATTGTGCTGGGGACTAAGGATGGTTCACTGGATGTCTGGCTGGATTATTGTGTGAACAGCTGGATGTGACCTGGATGTGATATGGAGCTCAGCGGAGGACTCCAGGAAGGGACAAGTATGGCCGTTCTGAGCATGGAGATGGGGGAAGATCACCTTGGGAGGGAGTCTGGAGGAGAGGGGAGCCCAGGGCTGAGCTCTTCAGGGCACTAATGTTTAGAGGCCAGGAGATAATGGGACTTTCCAAAGTTGAAGAGGAAGTGAAGTCGGCCGAGGAAGAGGAGGATTAAGAAAGACAGTGTCTAAAAAGCCAGGTGGACAAAGTGCCACGAGGAGGAGGGAGGGGTTGCTGTGTCCCAATGCTGCCACCAGGTCATTAAAGAACAGAATGAGTGATCACTCTCCTGTGCCAGGTGGAGGTCACCACTGACCTTGAGAAGAGCAGCCTGGAGGAGGGAGGGGCCTGTGGGTCTACAGGAGTGGGACAGAATGGATGGGAGAAGAGGGTGGAGGGAGCCATGCAGCCAGTTCCTTCTGCAGTTCCAAAGGGAACAGACAAAGCGGGTGATCTAGGCCCTCTGGTCAAAGGAGTCTTTCAGGTGGTGACCTGAAGTTTGAGTATGCTAATCTGAATGGAGCAAGGTCCTGGGGTGTGAAGCGAGGGCACCCAGCACCCTCCCATTGGAGCAAACTTGGCTCATCCCTTAGTGCCACAGCTGGGATCTGCAGCTGGCAGAGCTTGGCATGGACTTCTCCTAAAGGCCTGATGGTAAGGGGAAGCCCTGAGCAACACCTGAGTCACCCCACCCCAACCTCACTGGCCCAGCTGACCACTGGGTTCTTTGCCACTGTCCCATGCTCCAGCTCCAAGCTAAGCCTGGGCTGCTCATCTAACCCAAGCTATCTGCCCATGGCCAGCTTGAATATCCCCACATGGCTGGACCTGGCCTCCCTGGATCTTGCTGTCTGAGCTCATCCCCACCTTCAGACCTAGACACCTCATCCACGACGGGCTGGGATGGCCACTTTTGGCAGCCAGGTAGTTCCTATTGGTTCAAGTGCTGCTGCTTCTACATCAGCCACTGGGCTGAGTTCCCAGCAAGAGAACTTGAGTTAGGACAATATATCCATTTCCCTCAAGGAACAAAATAACTTTGTATGTGTGAAAACACTGCTCAATAGAAGAGCCCTTCTACACAACCAAGGCAGATGCACGGTGTGGGTGAGAGCTAACACATTTCTGATGGGTACTCCCAGAAGTCTGCAGGAAAATACAGGTTTTATTTGGATATGGAGATGACAGGGAATGCACAGAGAGGATCATGTACCAGGAAGTTAGGGCGATTGGTAGGGGGTCAATGTATAGTGTGTGCCAAGCATTTCCTTAGGACCAAGTTGAGAAGGGCTTGGGAAAGACGGGAATGGATTTCAGCACCAGCTATGATAGACGTAACTCAAAGAACTATGGAACGTGGAGAGGTCTGAGAGTTTCTCTAGAGAAGGGGACTAGTAGTAGCCTTTGAAGGCTGGGTGGATTTGGAAAAGGGCAGGGTCCAAGAAGCAGCAGGAAATGAAATACAACAGAAGCAGGTCTGACTGGGGGCCCAGTAATATCAAGCTGAATTTAAACTGGTTTCTGCAGGTAAGGCAGCCACAAAAGGCTCTGGAACAGAGGCAAAACACAGGTAGAACCATGTTCAGAGATGTCAATGGCACTGACATCGGAGGCCTGCAAAATGGGAGGCCACAGCAGTGGCACAGCAAGGGAACAGACCACGCTAAGCCCCTGACTACTTTGTGTAGACCCCAGAATTTGGGAACTAATGGGAAAGGGGAGGAGAAGGTGTCTAAGATGACACTAAGGTCATCCTGAAGGGCTGGGTTCATCATCTCCGTCTGGATGTGGAAGGGGATCCTGTGGTGGGAAGTGGAGGGCTTGCTAGGCACATGCTGAGTTCGAGATGCCATGGGTCTCCCAGGCAGAGAGGCGCCCAAAGCAGGGGCCTGCAGTCCAGGAGCAAGGTCCTTGGCACAGTGATGAGTTTTGGAGCTAAGGAGGTAAATGATGTTAGCAAGAGAGAACATCCAAGGTGAGGAGAATGAGCCCCACTGGTCAGAAGCCTGGGCCACCACCACACCAGGACGGCTCACCTCTCCACCTGTCTGAATCTCACCACTCTTCCTGAGGGACCCTGGCCAGCTGGCTACTCTAGCCTCCAGGGAACGCTTTCTGCTGTGAGCTTCTTAGTCCTCACTGGTCCCACCTGGGTCTTGTGTTGCCGCCTTGGTGGAGTCCCCACGCACCTTGAAGGCAGGATGACAGTTTACTGCTGTTTGCGTCATTGCATCTTCTGGCCCCGATCACCCACAGAGCACTAATAAAATAGACTCTCCATGATGAACTGACAATCGATCAACTGCTGGACTGGAGGTCAAGGAAAAGAGTCAGGAGCTCTATTTCACCAGGTGACACCCTCTGCCTTGTCATGATGGGGCAAGAAGGCCCTCACCAGATGCTGAGCAGATGCTGGCATCATGCTCGTGGACTTCCAGAATCATTATTTTTAACAAATCACCATTCTCAGAAAATAGACCTAGACATCCACCCAGTGCCATGTCTGCCTGGACCATGGGAGGCCTGGAGTTCTCCCTAGTAGAGCACTCTGCCTCCAAGTGCCCCATGAACCTTTCCCAATAAGTGGTGGCTTCAGAACACAAATATTTTCCCAAAGAGAAAATAAGGGCCAAGACAGAGGTGTGGAGACAGGGCACAATTCCAAGCAGCAGATCATCACTAGGAAATCAAGAACCAAGTAAGGTGAGCTCGGCTCGTGATACAAAGACGTGAACGCGATGGACGCGGGTCCAGCTTACTGTCTCACCATCATGACCAGATGTCTCTGCCTCCATGTGGACACAGCTTAAAAAGCAATGCAGAGTGAAGCTGACAGGCTACAGGCACATGTCAGATGAGACTCATCGTCAGGTCCTCCCAAGGACAAGTATGGTTGGACTACCCACTCCCAAGGATGCACACGAGGCACGTGACTTGCTCTAGCCAACAGACATGGGCAGAAGCCCCTGAGCAGAAGCTTTAGAAGCCAGGGCACAGTACACTGCTCTTCCCTTCTTATTCTCTTGGGCTCCCCTGGCCCCGGTGCCCCATTAGATCCAGTGAACAAGCCCCATTACAGACTCTTCTTTATGTTCCAGAATGAAAAATAGATGCTCATTGTGTTAAAGGAATGAAAGAAAAAGGAAGAACGGAGTCTAGGGCAAAACCCCAGTGTGATTGCAGATGGGCCTGAAGGATGTATTCAGTGTTCTGGGGTGGGGGCAGCCTTGGTGTCTTGGGAGGGACATGGTCACTGATTGTTTGAATGGATGATCAGCATCCCATCCCTGGCCCTAACCCATGAGTGCCAGAGGTGTTCCCAGGTAAGTGACAACCCAAAGCACCCTCCCCTTCTCCCTGACATTTGCAAATACGCAGGGGTGGGGGTAGGGGTAGGGGGTGTAAACACCTGCCCAAAGAGAACCAGAAGTGAGGATGATTCAGGGGACAATGGGGACTCAGGTAGAACAGCTTGGCTGGGGTAGACAAGGATCTGATGGCTGACACCACATAAACCCCCATGTGCTCAGATCAGATGTGACAAGTTGGAGGAGTGGGGTTGAGAGAGCAGAAGGAGGTTGCCCTGGATGGAGATAAAGAGTGGGGTACACTGTAATCAAGCATACCCACGTCCTCCTCCTGAGCTCCTGTGAACTGTACCCTTTCCTACTGGCCCCAAGGGTCCTATGACAGGTACCACAGGCCTCACAGATACGTTATTGTCCCCTTCACAGATAAGGGCACTGGGAGTTGGAGAGGTGGGGAGGGGGATGGTCTAAGGCTGGACAGAGGCAGGGGGAACTGCTGTTGGGGGGAGGGATGACAAACCTCAAAAGACAGGGAGATTCTGGAACAGCAGGTGGGGTGAAGTGTCAACCTACATGGGACATGGAGGAGGATGGGCACCACTGCCTGGGATGCAAGAAGAGAAGGGACTTGGGGGACTTTCAGCCAAAGGCAGTGATGTCCAGAAGGAAGCTGGACAGGGAGAGGCTCCTGTCAGCTGCCTGTCTAGAGGCTGGGCCATCCCCAGGGATACAGGCAGCAGGGGGTGGCTCAGGGACCCACGCTTCAGGTCTGGAGGTGCCTGCCTCTCAGTACACACAGAACACCTGGAAGAAGCAGGATCCCTGTCCACCAGCAAACACTACGCAGCCCCTCAGAGCTCTGGAGACAGTCCTTCAACCAGGAGGGAAGAGGGCATGTCCCTAGGACTGGATTCATAAATCAATTCTAGGATCTAGTCCAGGCGCCCTTTGGAGGACCCATTGTATGAGAACACAGAGACACACGAGGGCGCTCTAACCAAACGGCAGGAGCAGAAACCAGTTGTCCTCAGATGGAAAGGTCAGCACCGGGAAACACCCAGTGTTCCTGGATGGAGCCATGCCTGGCATTTGGGGCAGCATGCTCCAGGCATGTTTACCATCCCTGACCCCTTCCCCACCACTCTGGTAACCAATCATCAGTCCCAAGGGCCCCTTAGGCCACAAGAAGATGCCTATGGGTGGCCTTGGGGAGAGTGACAGTCTCTGTACCCCTCTCCCTCAAACTTACAGGGGACTCCTGTGCCTCCCATTTTGACCCCATGAGTTAGGCGCTTGCAGGTGCTGGAGTGTCAGAGCCAGCGACAACACATGTTGGTTAAGGCCCATGGGGACCAACCCCTCAGGAGGCCAATTTTCCTCCTTGCTGTTGTCCCTCAGGACTCTGTGGGGCTGGGGGCCACCCTGATCACACCCAGGACACAGACACAGGACCCTGAGACAGACACCACGGCACCTGCTCACAGACACCCACATCCCAGGGAGCAAACACGTGGCCACATAGAACACAGCTGGCACAAAACACTTGCACAGAGCACGTCTGAAGCAAGGCTCCCTTCTAGAGCCCAGAAGGTCCCCAAGGTGGCGAGTTCCCAGATGTGTAGAGCATCAGGCTTCAAAGCCATGCACCAAAAGCCAATGACCAGGGATGACAGTTAACACACTCTCCAAATCAGAGCCCTGGGCCCTGCAGTCAGAAGGGAGGTGGGAGTAACAGGCCAGTGGGTGAAACAGCTCTCCGCCCTGAAATTGGCCTTGTGCACAGAACCCAAATGCCCAGGGGGCACCTGGGCATGCCTGGCCTGGGCAGAACAGAGGTGACTTGGGGAATACACAGCGAGGGAAACCGCAGCTGAGATGGGAGCTGGGAGGCTCACTAGCACCCCAGTGCAGGGGCTAGAAACGCAGCCAGGAGCTGAGGAAATACAGAGCTGGAGAAAGACCCAGACCCCTCCAGATCCTCAGCAAACACCCAGCAAGCCGTGTGCCCACCAAGGCGCCCCCTGGTGTTCTCAGAAGCGGCCTGCAAGTCCTATAACGGTGGCACCGGCACAAAGTGACCGCAGGAATGACAGGGCACCTGTGGGCACGGTCCTGCAGTGAGCCACCCGCCGCCTCCGCGCACCGGTGGCGCAGGCTCTTACTCCGCAGGGAGCAGGCTGCAAACCGAGCGTGAGTCTTACCCTCCTTCGAAGATTTTGATCCTCGCTGGCTCCCCTCTCTTGGGGGTGGGAGCGTCCTCCTCCGGCTTCCCTCGAGTCTCCTCCTCTGCCTCCACTCTAGCTAGCTCTTTCTGGCCTTCCGGGGAAGCCAGCGACGGGAGGTGCACCTGGGCCACCGCGGGGTGACAAAATCATGGCTGGTTAAATTTTCATTCTCATTTGACAGTGGCCTAATCCCTGATGGCACTGCTCACACACGCAGGTGGGCTCCCCTAACTCCACCCTCCCCCAGAGGTGTGTTCCCAGCCCACGTGACCGAACGCAGGAACCCACCCCAGAGAGGCCAGGTCTCCCAGCTGGGGCTCTGACTAGCGTTTCAGGTGAACCTTCCCACAGAGCTGGGCTTGCTTTGTGTGTCTTGCACTAGTTTGGGAGCTCTCGGGACAGGTCCTTATCTTGTTCTCCTCTGTCATCTGAACACCCAAACTATGGGTGGCCTCAGAGGAGATGCTTAAAGAATGTTGAACAAATAAATGAAGACTCGACTCTATCCTAGGAGATTAACTGCTGCAATTCTCACGGGTAAATAAATCAGAAAGCCAAGGTCACACAGCTAGTTAAAGGCGGAGCTGCGAGCAGAGCACGGGTATCCTGCTTCCAGGACCCCAGCCCTCCCAAGCTAGTGCTAAAGGATGGGAGCTAGGTGACCTTGACCAACAGAAATCCCCACAGAGCCAGGCCTGAGAGGGTGAGCAGGCTCTGGGCTGTTGGTCTAAGGGAAGCCATTCTCTTTGCAGAGTTACGGGCCTCAGTGAGACCTGGCTCAGCGTGGAGGCTGGCATTGACTTTGGGCTTCCCAACATCTTCCATTATTTCAAGAACATGTTCTTTCCCCCTGCCAGAGGTGGCAGGGTGTGGGTAACCCCTTTGTGGGGAGCAGTGATGCTGTACTGGGGTTGGGGGCTGGTGGAACTGTGGAAAAAGGCACCCAGCTGGGAACCAGGGGATATGAATTCCAGTACCAGATCAGCCACTGCATGCTGAGCTACCCTAGGGTAGATCTGCTTCACCTCTCTGGGCCTCAGAGTCTGGGGGCGGGGTAGGGAAGTTGGATCATCTTAAAGATCCATTGTAGGGCCAACTTCTATAATCTAGTGATCCCATATAATCTTTTCAGGGTGATTATATGGGAGGTGATGTCTGGATGAAGCTAGAGGAGGTTAATTTGGGTGGCAACCAGGAAACACAGTGATGAAATTGAGCAGGGGAACTGAAATTCATTTGAACTATTAATGATAATGAATAAGTACAGTCAAAAACATTTACTGAGTGTCAATGTGCTAAGCACTGTTGTATACACACTTTGCATATTTAAAGTCATTTAATTATCTCCACAGTTCTATGAGCTAATAATATTATTATCCATATTTTATAGATAAAGAAACCAAAGCACAGAGAGGTTAAGTAACCCACCCAAGGTCACACAGCTACTAGATGAGGTAGTGAGCTTCAACTCTGGGCAGTTTGGCACCTGCATCATCATTCTTCATTTCTTTGTGATAGTGTTGTGATTGTCAGAATGACCCCAAAGGAGAAAAAGGGAAGGAGAAACCTAAGGGAAGGAATGTGACTAGAAGATGGAAGGTTGAGTTTCTTTGTGGCTTATATACAGAAAAAAATATGTATAACCAAACTCAAATGTGATAGGGTGCCCTAGAGCTGCAAGAAAATGGGTTGGCAAAGCTTCAAAATGCCAGGCATGGTGGTGCATACCTGTAATCCCAGTGGCTTGGGAGGCTGAGGCCTTGGGAGGCCTTGGATCCTCCTTGGGAGGATCAGGAGTTCAGAGCCAGTCTCAGTAACTTAGTGAGGCACTTAGCAACTCAGTGAGACTCTGTCTCTAATAAAATATAAAAAAGGTCTGGGGATGTTGCTCAGTGGTAAAGCACCCCTGCGTTCAGTCTCCAGTACAAAAAAAAAAAAAGCTTCAAAATGCTATGACAAACTAAAGGGTGTTTTTAGAACTACTAACAAAGAACGGAGGCCACAAGATGACAATTGTCAGCCTGGTGGAATAAAGGACTTCCCAAAGATGGACTGGGCTGCACCATGAGGTGGTGAGCTCTCCGCCACTGGAGCTATGCAGGGAGGGGCCGGAAAGAGAAAGAGGTGTAATTGCAGCAAGTCCTCAGCTTGCAGACTATGCAGCTATTTTAATGTGCAGATTGGTGCACTTTAGCTGGAAACATGCCTTTGAACCAAATAGAGTATTCCAGGGGAAAGTTTGCAGGTTTTAGCCCATTTTAGGAAAGTATTATTATAAACAGATGATTGTCAAATCAAATTCAAACAAATGAACACTTCCTTTTTCTTATAAATACCCTGTACAATCTTCATTAGGGAACAGAAGCAACTTGAGTCATCTGAAAGGGCTTCAGAGTGTGAACCAGGTTTGAATTCTGTCTCTGCCATTTACCACATGACCTTGTGCAAGTTACCCAACTTCTGTGCTTTGGTGTCTCTATCTACAAAATGGTGATGTTGCACACTAACTTTCAAGGTGGTTGTGAGGATAAAAGTAAAGTTTAGCATGGTACCTGGCACACAGTAGGTGCCCCCAAAATTATAGGTATAATTAGAGCTGCATCTTGACAGCAGCCACAGCCAGTAAGAGACAGTGGAGAGAAAATCAGTCTGATGTTTATGGTGAAAGTGGAAATCTTGCTCAGAGATGTCTGCAGACTGACAAAGACATCTAGAAAATGAATTGGAAAACAGTTTGTGAAGATTATCCAGTTGAGATGAGGACAAACCCAATGCACAAAATCCACTCAATGAGGGAGGAAGGTATGGATGTGTGGGAAGTTACAGATCACGCTTTTGCTCACCCATTTACAATATGGGACTAACTGAGGAATTCATGCCTTATTCAGTCAAAGCATCTGGTCAGACACACTAGTGAACATCTTTAAATTTGCAACAATCTTTTAAGGGTTTCTTTCCTCAAAGAAGCAAATGAAGAAAAATCGACTTTTTAGAGACAGATAGGTCTGGGTTCAAACTCCAGGTCTGCTAAACATTTGTGATGTGTCATTGACCTCTCTCAGCCTTTGACCCTGGTTCCCTCATGTGCAGCCTGGAGATGGAGATGCTGCCTCACAGTTGGAGGTGAGCACTGACTGGATCCAAGGGTGCAGTACAGGGAAGTTGCTCAGCAAACAAGACCAATTTGTCATTTCACAAGTGCCAAGTCAGGACAACACATCACAGATGGCCCAAATTCTAGGCTAGCCTTTTTGGGGTATGGAGGTATCTTTTGCCTTAGCAAACTTGGACTTATTATATTTCAGACTTGCTGAAAGAGCAGGGGACCTGTTAATTTTATATAATTTCATAGCTCCTGATGTAGCTGTAGGTCACAAGCAATGAAGGAGTAAATATGAGTCCTTGACATGAGGAATAAGAAAAATATGAAAAGACTAATAAGACAAGGGACAGCCATGAGGTAAAGGAATGTTACAAAGTTCTGAAACTGCTACAGGCTTTCCCATCAACCAATTTTCCAACTCAGTCTTTTAGAGAATTGCTTTTCTTTCTTGCTGAAATTGCATCTTTGAGTTTATAGTGGGAAGCTTGAGGGGAATAGGATTGCTTTACAGCTTTTATTGAAACGTATCTATTCCAATGGTGTATGAACACACTGATAAAGAAACTCAATAAACATATTTCCTTGTAAGGTGACCAGTCACAGCTGTCAGAGAGAAAATCCTCCCCCTCAGTTCTAGTTTTACACATGGAACCTGAAGACAGGGTGGCTTTAAAAGCTCAACAAGGTCTTTGGAACTCAGTAGTAAAAAAAGGACAACGCTGAACTTACCTCTGTCATGCGGGGCTTGCGGGAGCTGGATGGCACAAGCCTTCCTGCCTCAGGATGCGGAGCTGTGGCCATGGTGTATGTCTCTTTGCTCACCTTCTGCTTAGACCTCAGGAGGGACAAAGCAGCTTTAGTGGAAACCCCCGGAAGGTTGGGGTTGTACAAACTTATGCACCAACCAGCGTAAACAGAGGACCTCCTATCTGCATGCTGGATGTGATTTGGCTTAATGTAGTTTAAATAGCACCAACTGACATTAGTGGTCGTGTGGAGGCTGGGGAACTGCAGTACCTTCTTTGAGTCCGTACCTTCCTGTGACTTGGCAGGTCTGAGGGACGTTTCTGACAGAGGCAGGCAGCTGGGAGGAGCCAGGGGAGGGGGGTCAGGTTGTTCCTTGGAATCTTCTTTCTTCACACTCAGTGGGGGCAACCCTCTTCGATGAGGTTTGCCAGACGGCTGGGCATATTCTTTCAAAGCTTCTGAGCCTGGGGCTGTCCCATGAGACAATGTGGAGTGAGAGAGGGGAGGAATTTCCTTGGGGTCAGATGGATCTGAGGACAGGCTGGACAGTGTTTCTAGCTCCCTCCTGCCCTGGCCCTGGCTTCCTGGATGGGATTTCTCCGTCCTCTTCCCACCCTCAGTGCTGGTCAGCACAACACTGCATGGTTTTACCAGCTCCAGTTTTTCATCTGCTTTGGAAGCCTCCTCTTCCTTCACTCTTTTTTGCTGCTGGGTTTCCATAGTAAGTTCAAGGCTTCCAGCTGGTGAAAGAACACGTTTGCTTCCCCCCACTGTTGAGGAACTCCCCTCAAGGCTCAAGGCACCTTCTGATGACAGGGAAGTGCCTTTTCTTTCAGGTAATGTCACAGGCACCCTCAGGTATGGTGTCTGGAAACCTCTGCTTTGTTCTTCACTTAAGCCTGGCAGTCCAGGACCAGCCTCATATACATGTGGCCCACACATGGCTGTCCCTTTGGATGGGGGCTCCTCACTTTTGGGAACAGGTGCACTTACTGAGCTGCCTTGAGACTGGGTGACCAAGATCTGAGAAAGGGTGGTGTACATTGCACTCCCATAGGATGGCATGTTGGTCTGAATGCGGACGGGCACAACCAGGGACACCATGGTGTCTGGACAGGCAGGCAGGGCCAGTGGCAGGGCTGATGTGGGTGCTGAGGAACTGGCTGGGGGAACTGCAGGGGGCAAGCGGATGTCGCTGCTGTACCCTGTGCTACAGGAGGGGCCAGGAGTCACTGTTGCCAGTGGGGCTGGGCTGGTTTTGATCTGGGACAGGTGGCTTTCCACATCAGGGAGTTGCAGTGCAAATTGGGATTGCAGAGGCAGGAAAAGCCCAGAAGAGAGTGGTGAGGAAGCTGGGTATGGCATGGGAAGGAAGGAAGGGGGCTGCCGGAAGGGAATGTCAGCTGGATGAGGCAGGAGCTGGGGGAGATGGAGTTGGCCTGGGTGCAGAACAGTAGGCTGGAGAGGAAGTGGTGGGGCTTGGAATAAGGATGGAGGGAGTGGAGGCATGGAGTATGGTGAGGAGAGGAGGCTGGACATGGCCTGGCTGGAGAAGAAGTCTGAAGACTGTCCTGGCTCATGCTGCAAGAGGTGCTGGAAAGAAAAAAGGGAGACAGGTGGGGGCAGGTATGGTTTCTCCTGCAGGGGCAGCTGGGCAACAGGGTGGTGCAGCATCTGCAGTGCTTCTGTGAAGGGTGGAGTGGACCCCAGCGGGGGCCTGTCCTGCACCTGGCTCTTGTCTCCAGGGTGCCCACTGTGTGAGGTGGCTGCTGAGGAAATCTGGGGCAACGAGCTTTTGGCTGAAGGTTTACTGGATGAGGACTGTGGTTCCTCACTCTCTTGTCTTCCCTTGGGGGTCACCTCTGGCTCCATTTCCGGAGGTCGGCTCAGAGAGGCCTGTCTCACCAAAAAGCATTTTCTTCTCTCTGGTGGGGCCACTGGGGCCGGTGGAGCCACTGGGGCTGGTGCAGAAGGGCCTGTCGAGGACAAGCTTCCATAGTCAAATGATTTGCTACGTGTCTCAGTCATGTGGGCAGAGTGGGAAACGTTGGGGCTCTGCTCCGAAGCTGACCTCCGCATCTCTCGGGCATGTGGGTGGTGGCTGGGGACAGTCAGCATGTGGGTGCCCAAGGGTTTACAGCGAGTATCAGATGAGGGCCCAGGTGCCTCGGCTTTCCCGTGGTCATCCCTGTCGAATGAGGCTGAGCGACTGGACCCGCTCAGAGAGACACTGCTTTCCTGGCTTGGGCTGCGAGACAGAGGTGCCGATGACTCAAAGCTGGACTCGCCGGATGACTGGGCCATCTCGGCCAGGCGCAGTCTCTTCTTCTTGGGTGGCAGCTTCTCAGCCGGGAGCTGGGCCAGCGTCTGGCTGCGTTGGGGCCACTGGAACTCCTCTGTCTTCTCAGGTTCCTTAGGAGGTGGCTCAGGTTCTGTGTCAGGCCGGTCAGGCTCCTCGGTCACCAGGATCTCTGGAACCTGAATGTTGGGCTGGCGGACCAGCTTGGGTTGCAGGGAGTGTGCTGAGCGTCCATGCGGGGCAGCTGGCGGGGATGAGAACTGGGCCAGAGATTTGTCTTCCCCTTCTAGACCACTGGGCTGCTCGAGAGGGTCAGATTTCTCAAAGGAGCTGGTGTGCTGGATGACAGAAATTTCTTTGGACGTTGTTCTCCTCTCCTTCCCTGATTCTGAACTGGACCCTGGCTTGGGAGTCCGTGGCTGGAAGCCCATGGGTCCCTCCAACGAGGGCGCTGATTTACTTGGTTCTGCTGGTGACTTGGTGGACTCCAGGGGAAGGTTCCGAGCAGTGTCAGACGGCCCGGGGCTGCCAAACTGACTTTTTGTTGACTCAAAGGCAGGCGGCTCTTCTTCATCCCCAAGACTCTTCTCCTTCCTCCTCTTCCTCAGCGGAGTGAGTTCCAAGGTGGCCCCCAGTTTATAATGCATCATCTGGGACCACGGCTCGTGCTCCGTCTGACTCTTTTCAGCTTCGGAAGATGCGTGAGCACCTGCAGAGAGGGGCTTGGTGATCTGAAGCTCTGAGCAGTAGTACTTTTTATGGGCTTCGTAATTATCCCTTTTTTTGTACCGAGCACCACATATGGTACATTCATAGATGACCCCTTTTGTTTTTAAGCCCTTCTTGGTCTTTTTGGTAAGTTCACTTTCCTTGGGTTCCGGTTCGTCGGAGGGCTTGGAGGCTGCGTCTTTGCTACTTGGTCCAGCCTCCTCAGAGCTGTACTCGCCTCCCAGAGGAAGCTCGATGGCAGGCTGGCGCTTCAGCATCCGGGGGTGGGAGGTAAACACTGGGCTGCTGCGGCTTAGGGTATCAGAGTCGGTGATGTGGTCGTCGAAGGAGTAGCTACCTCGGAAGGTGTGGTGGGGGGTACTGAGTGTGCAGGTGGCGGAAGGCATAGACTGGCTTCTCAGGAGAGGCACAGGGGGAGTGGTACTGGGCGGGTGCTGGAGGCTCAGCAGTGATTGTTCTGGCTTTGTCTTCTCACTGTGGGATGACAGGGGCTCCCGGTAGAGGCTGGACTTGGGGGACTCCATGCTGCTGCGCCTGGTCAGAGAGCTCCTCCTGGGCTTCACGCTGTCTATCTCACTGGTGTCCACCACAGCCTCATTGATGGTGATCAGCTTTGTGATGTGCTCGATCACCTGTGTCCGGGGCACAGACAAAGGTACCAGGCTGGGCTTGTCTTCAGTGGAAAGGGGCAGGAGGGGTTGGGTGGAGGTGGCGGTCAGCATGGCGGTCCGCTGGCCAATCCGCCCACACTTGCCAAAGATGATCTCTGCGTAGGACTTGGCGTTGGTATTTGGGGGGCTGACCTGCTGTTCGGCGCTCTCGGAGCGTGAGAAGTACCCAGACTCGGTACTGCCTTTGCTGCCTGGGCTCAGAAATGCCTGCTCGTCAATCACCTTCTTCCTCTCACTTAGGCGAAGGGCCAGCTTCTGCTTAATGGTGTGGGTGTCTTCCGGTTTATGGCTCAGGGGATGCTCAGATGACGGTTCTGCAAAGGGAGTTGGGTCCTCCAGCGACGGTGCGGTGCTGGATTGGGATAGGGAGCAGCGTTCATGGCCGGAACTGTGGCTTCCAGAGCTGTACAAACTGCTGGAGAGAAGGGGATGCTTAGGCCTGGGGGAGAGCTCTGTGGGGGCTCCAGACGTGGTGCCCGTTTCTTCTTCAGAGTCTGTGCTTTCTCCCTCGGTGGGCTCCTCAAATTCCTCCCCGGGGATCCTCTCCATCTCTAGCCCTGGGGGGTACATCTCACTACCCACGCCCGAGGCCAGGCCTGCTTTGATGCGGTGGGCATGGGACTTCCTGTGCTTGTAGAGGTTGCTCTTGGTCTTGAAGGAGAAGCCACAGGGGCCACAGGGGTAGGGTCTCTCACCCGTGTGCGAGCGGATATGCTTCTGGAGAACGCTGGGCTTGGCGCAGGGCCGGCTGCAGTACTGGCAGATGTACTTGCCAGGCTTCTGGGGCTTTCTCTCCTTCTTGTGTGCCTCTTCTGTGGGCTTCAGGGACACCTGCGAGGGACGGGGCACAAAGACCTTGGGGATGCCAGGCAAGTCTTCAGGAGGAAGGATGGAAGCGTGGGAAGGGAGGAGCTGGCTCTGCGGGTGGAGCCCAGGGGCCACAAAGGAGCTTGAGGGTCCGGGTCTCATGGGGTCAACCAGTTGCCATGTGGATCCCTCCAGGAGATGTTCCGGTTTGCCTGGTGACATGAATGCTGGTGTCAGAGGGTGCTGAGGAAGCTGCGAGACGTGGACGGAGGCCTCGATGGACGGCCTCTTGGGGGGCTTCTGCTGCTGGCCCGTTTTCTCTTGAGAGCCTTCCCTAAGAACTGCCGAGGGGCCAGGGAAGGGCTGTGGGGCTAGGAGCTCCTGGGGGGCACTCTCCTGGGTGGCAGCTGTGCTGCTGCCTGGGTATGGGATGCTGGAAGAAACACTGGTCTGAATGGCCTCTCCTTTGGTCAGCCGCTTCCGGGGACTTCCCTCAGCCTTCTTGGTGCCTTTGATGCTTTGTTCAGGATCCATGACCTTCACAGAGACCTCAGATGCTACTCAGGGAGGGTGGGGCAGGCTGCATTTATGAATAATCCAAGAGTCTGGAGGGGACGTCCAGCTTTGGCCACATTGGTCAAGAGCTGTAGAAGCCAACCCTAAGAGGGCTTTGGGAGATTTTTTTGCAAGTGTCACTGGCTGCAAGAGGACTCAGAAGAGGTCATCGGGGCCCAAGCTACTCCTCTTGGTGAGGCATAGCCCTCTACTTGGTGGACAGAAAGCACACCAGCGCTTCCTGCCTGAATGTCTGTGGTGACAACGTCATGGGGGTTGTCAGTATTGCCATTGTGCTGTTCCGGTTGGCAGTGGCAAGTGGCTCCCACGAGTCCCTCGTGTGCTACGCGAATGGCTGAAGGTTGGAGATGTCTGTGTCCATGGCCCAGTCATCCCTGGTGCCAGCCCAAGAGATGCCACACTGGATGCTGGGGGCAACTCCGTCCTGGCTGCTTCTCCCCTTTGTCCCGTGTTGGTGATCAGTGGCCTCAGAGGAGAAATCACGCTCTTCTATAGGACAAAAATGCACACACAGAAATACACACACAAAAGAGAAGACAGTTACTGTGGTGTGTCTACGTGGCCTGGGCAGCTCAGACTCAGTGTCAAAGCCAACTGAGGCCCCTGCAAGGTCAACAAGAGAGGTTCCAGCCTAGCTCCATGTGCACAAGCACTGCCTATCTTCCCCTTGCTCACTTCTACAGCTGATGCCAGTGCATTGGTGACATGGTGGCTATGAGGGGTGTTGGGGCTGAAGGTAGGGCAGGTTCTAGGAATGGCAGGGCAGTTGGGGTCAGGAAGCCTGTTCTGCTTTTGGATCCATTCTGAGTGAGCTGGAGCTCTCTAAGCCTCCACTGTCCAATCTATAAAATAGACAACAACATTTCCTGTCTCAACTGGGATGCTGTGGCCCAACAAGGTTACAGATGTGGATGCTGCTGCATGAATTTTGGGTGATGCTGGGCTGGTTCAGGAGGAAGTGCCTACGGGTTATTCAGGTGTAAGTTTCCCAAGATTATTCTCTTGCAAATCTTTCTCTCTGGCCCTAGATATGAAAGTGTCCACAAGAGAAAAAGAGAGAGACGTCATTGCTTTTTGTGCCCTTGAGAACCCATTTCCTGGCCTGTGCTTCAAGGTGAAGCTGCAAACTATTGCCATAGCCCATGGGAACTCACACTTTAACACACCTGAGACTACCTGACTGATCAGAATGATCCCCGGAAAGAGCACTGTGGAAGGTTCCTCCAGCTTCACAGCCTTCTCGTGCCCAGTCAGTCCCAGGGAAGCCCAGGAATTAGTTCAGAATGAAGGCCTTTGCCAAGTGGAGGGGCAAAGTTGGTCTGCTGGTCTGAGTGGACCCCCAAGTGTGAGCATCCTCCTAGGGCCAATCCCAAATCAGGCTGTCTAGGCTCCCTGGGTTCTGAGTGCATCCTCAGGTCCCTTCTGACCAGGGCCATGGTTAGAATTTCAAAGCTGGAGGCCACTGTGAGTCTGCCATGCCCTACCACATGACTTCCCAGTTGAGAAAACTGAGGGCCATGGAAGTCCTATTTAAAGTCTGAGGTTTCTGAGCAGTAAGCCGTCACAGCAGGAGTTGGACCTCCAGTCCCTTCTAGGTACCTGTCCCCTGGGCGAGCCCCTCGGTGGGTGAGCAGTGTTTCTGCACTTTCTTCTCCTGTAAGCATGTCCTGCCCCAGGCAACCTGCCCCAGGCACCCTATGTCCTTGTCTTACTTTTCACCCTGTGTTTGCTGATACAGATGTGAAAAGTTCACTCCTGACCCTTTCCTGAGTTGCTCAGAAGATGAACAAGTCAGTAAGTCTCAGACAGTTGTCTCTCAAATGGCAGGACTTCAGTCCCCATGGTATGGTTAAGGAAGGCAGATGATTTGATCTTTTAGTAAAAACTGTACCCTACAAACTTATTCCTTTTTTCTATCTTGGTTCTACAAAGAATTCAAGGTAAGTATTACATCATATTTGTAGAAGAATGACAAACTAATAAAAATAACAAATTAGAACCAAGAAAATGTAAACAGGGCAAGAAGTTAGGATTGGTGGGATACAAAGAACACTGAGCTACCAATCATAATGGTTTACAGTATTTCTATAGTTCAGCTATACATGAGCTCCCTGATAGCCAAGGAGAAAAGTCCATTACGGAGTCTTATAGCCAGAAGAAGAACAGAGATCTAGGTTCCTTGCTGGAAGAAAAGATTGCTTGAAAAGAAACTTTTCCATGTGGTACTTCAGTCAGGGGTAGTAATGATGAAGGAGATCATCTATGTCTTCAATGACATCCCTCTAGCAAATGCAGTAATTGATTTTTGTTAATGGAAGATCACAATTCAGTAAAGGTTAGTTGTCAGATCCCTCTGACTCAGGCAGAGAAAGTATCCTCCCAAAGCAGACTGAGTATGGGAAGGCAGGGAAATCTCATTTCATTATGTTACAGTCAACAGGATGGCCATATAAGATGTCATCCAAGCTTGGACCTACTGATAATTATAGAGGGACCACAGGAATAAATGTTTACCCAAAAGGATAAATGTCTGCCCTTACAATCCCTGTGTACCCTGCGTGGAAGCCAGGCTCAATGCTAACACTCTCTGGGCATCTGGTATAAACTTTGGATCTTTCCTGTGAGGACTGAAATTACACCGTGGTCTCCTAATGGGGCTCTAGATATTGGACTAGTCCAATCCCCTCACTTAGATGAGAAGGCTGAGGGCTGAAGATGATAGGATTTGCTTTGAAAATCACGGAGTAATGGCGGCAGAGCTGTACCATCCCGAGCCTCTGGAGCCCCCAGCCAGGTTCATCTCTTCCACCTCAATTAGTAACATTCCTTGTGGCTTCTGTGTGGCTGAGCACTGCAGTCAATGACTCTCTGTTCTAGGGAAGCAGCAGCATGACCTCAGGGGACGTCACTGTGTTCACAGTGAGGAGTGTCAGGGTTTCTAGAGTCTGAATAGCAGCACTGGGCTTTCAACTGATCTCCCTGTGTCTACTGGATGGGAGAAGCTGAGTGCTCAGCTGAGGTGGGGGAGCCCATGCTGATGGTGGGCAGAGGAGCTGAGCCATAAGAATTCAGACTAGGTAGACTTCCTCTATAGTTGCGACCAGTGGAGGGAGAATTTCTTTCTGGGCTGGGCTGGACACCCAGGGCTGGCTGTGCCTGTATGTATGTTGGCAGGTGGGGAGCAGTCTCTGGGTTCTGTATGTGGGTAACAAAGGGTTGACTTTGCTTTCGTGTAAAGATCTCAGAG
The DNA here is from genome assembly GCA_004024805.1 of Geosciurus inauris. Lineage (NCBI taxonomy): Eukaryota > Metazoa > Chordata > Mammalia > Rodentia > Sciuridae > Geosciurus > Geosciurus inauris. The sequence continues at coordinate 29,297 of PVHX01007946.1, forward strand.
CAACCCCAAACACTAGCTAGTGGTAAGCTTTGCTCCTTCTAATGGATGAATGGATCCCATGGCATGATGGGCGGTGAGATGATCATCTAGTGGGGGTCAGTTGGACAAGGAGGACCTTACTTTGGTTCTGTGGTTTCTCCTTCACGAAGCCATAGGCTTTCCAGGGGCAAGAAGCCCCCAGTGGCTGGGGCTCCATGCAATTCCCAGGGTCAGGTGTGAGGGGCAGGGTGAACGAGGGAATAGTCAGGTGACTAGTAAGTCATTGAGTGACTCACTGGGCCAGGAGCACCTACTTAGGGTCAGCATCAAGCCTATGCTTGTGAGCTGGGCCTGGTGCTTCCCCATGGAGGGGTCTCCTGCTAGCACCTCTGGGAGAAGAGTCACAAGGTGACTCAGCACTGTGGTTCTGAGAATGCAGAGTCAGTGAGGCCTGTGAGTTGAAGCCACCCCTTCATTCTCCATACAGGGCACTTGGGATATGATGGGAACCACCAGCCCAGGGCCACACTGGTCTCCTTACCCCAGGCCAGTATTCTCTGCCATTCTACTCCACCACAGCATGACAAATACAAGTTGCTTGATACGAGGGCCCATGGGAGGGGGAAGCTGGGGTGCAGATGCTGGAGAAACCACAAACCCTAAGACTTTGGGGTGTGTTGCCATTCACATGCAGCCTGAGCAGGTGTTTACTATTTCTTTACCTCCTTTGGGAAGAGCATGCTTGTCACTGTGACCAAGATACTAATGGGTCTTTCCTACTTCCCGTGGTTCTGAGACTGTGTGTGAATTTTTTTTTTTTTGGTATCAGGGATGGAACTCAGGGGCACTCGACCACTGAGCCACATCCCCAGCCCTATTTTGTGTTTTATGTAGAGACAGGGTCTCACTGAGTTGCTTAGCGCCTCGCCATTGCTGAGGCTGGCTTTGAACTCGCGATTCTCCTGTCTCAGCCTCCCTAGGTGCTGGGATTACAGGCTGTGTGTGAAATTTTAATATAAGCCTGAGTGACAAAGAAAATTCTGCTTCTCCAAGGTCACTTATAAAAGGTCACCTATAAAAGCCACCAGAGACATGGAGTCAGAACCTCAGGTTTCCCTTTCAGGCCAACAGGGGTCTGAATCCCAGTCCACAGAGAGGATGGATGTCCTCTGCTGATGTCAGAATGACTGCAGGGTCCACATTGCCTACCACTGAGGCCACAGCCTCCAGAGAGCTGCAGCTTAGAAGCCAGCTTACAACCATGAGGAGACCTTGAGCTTCAATAGCTAACTGGTTTCCATAGGCCTAAGCCATTGGAATAGCCTGACAGGGAAGAGGGCAGGGCTTGCTAGGGCTGGAGCCACAAAGGCCTTGGGGGAGGAGCCAAAAGACTCAAGGCAAGGCGGTCCGAGGTCCAAAGCCAAACTGTAAATCATTTCCTGCAACCCAGCTTTGGTACCACATGGCCAGAGCCCAGAGTGGATACCTTGGGGCTTTTATGAGGTGGAGCTGGGAGCTGGGCTCTATCAGGTAGGCAATGCCACCAGACCTGGCAGGAGACCAGCTGGGCTGTGCCTTAGGCTCTAGACTGAGGAGTTTGGGCCACTTGCCAAGTTAGATAAGGCTGTGCCAAGATGGGGACATGGGCTCCATGCACAGGACACTATTAGATCAATCTGACCCCAGAATTGTAGGACTTAACAAAGTTCTTTGCTTGTAATTTACTGACATATATACTTATCCCTCAAGACCCCAAAATCTGTTAAAAATTTTTATTGACAGTAATAAAACACATTGATCTCAAAATGCCAGGAAAGTAAATCTTCCTCCTAACTCTGATAGCTAGGGACCCAGGACACAGGACCACAGGCTGGATAGGAAGCTAGCAGTTAATATTCTTGCTTAACAACCCAACAACAAAACCAGTATCTCCTCTAAAAATCTGTGTGCAATACTGTGTGTGTACATGTGTAAGACCCAACTCTTCACCTGCAAAGAAAAGCAAAAGTGACCACGGGCTCAGATAGTGGCAAGACAGGGCAGACAGGAGGTCATGGTTCTAGAGACACACAGGGAGAGGTGGTCAGGGAGCTTTAGAAGACAGTCTAGGCAGAGAAAGTGGCCAACGCTGAGAGTGGGTCCTAGGCTGGGATTGGGAAACATGACCAGCTATTTGTCCTTCTTTTAGTAACCAAAGTCCACCTGACGGCTGGGAGTGTTGCTCAGTGGTACAGCTCTTGCCTAGCCTGCATGAGGCCCTAGGTTAAATGCACAGTATTACAAAAACCAAAACCAAAACTAAAGCAAAGCTCTACCTGAGCTTTGGTTGGGTCTATGGCTGCCGAGCTGGAACCTGTATTTCACAGCGTCCCTTGCAGCTGGTTCTGGCCAAGGTGCTGTACCCAACTTCCAGGTCATGGCCAACAGTTCAAGCACATGCCTTCCATTTGTCCATTTGCTCAGGAAGGAACACTATGTGGTGGGGATGAGTGAACACTGGCCTCACAGGCAAGTGCGCCACCCAAAGGCTTGGTGGGGTAAGACTGGATGAGAGTGTGAAGCCAAGACATCTGCCCCAGAAAGAAATACACCTTCCATCTTTTGAAACCAGATATTTGGTTCCTTGGCACAGCTGAACAAATATGCTAACTCACACTGGGTTGGAGTGTGATGTTGGTCTCTGGAAGGCTGCACCTCTGCAGAGCTGTTTCCAGACTCTAGAAGATTCCTGCATCCTGGGGCTGGTAGCTCCCTACCATCTTCAAAGCCACATCATCTCACACTGAGTTACTCTAATCCCAACTCCTCTGCTTCCCTCTTTCAATTATGCATTTTGGGATTAGGTTGGATTCATTCAGGATAATCCCTCCTGAGATCCTCAACTTAATCACAACCACAAAGTCTCATGGCCATGACAGGCAAGACAGTCACAGGTTCCAGGCATTGGGCGGTGGCTATCCTGAGGGCTACTATTCTGCTTACCACAATGGGATCTTATTTTTTAAAAATCTCTATTTCTTGATTTCTAGTAAGGTTTAGCATTTCTATGTAAACTTATTAATCAATTATTTCATCTGGGAGATTATTTTTCATCTTCTTTTTAATGTTTCTAATGAGTCATATTTTGTTTTATATTTTTATAGATTCATATTTGATTCATATAGATTCATATAGATTCATATTTGAACCATATTTTCTTATGGGTTTACATAAACTTTTGATACTGGGGATATCAATCTCTTACATCTAGGCTGGCAATATTTTCTCCTTCCTTACTTATCATTAGTGTTTAACATGGCTGTACAGAACATTTTTGTCTCTATGTGGCCAATTGTATTACCACTCTTTCTCTTTATGACTTTAGGTTTCATGTCCAAGATTATTATTATTATTTTTTGAAATGTCACCCAAAACTTCCTTCTAGTTTCTTTATGATTTGTCCCCCTTCTCTCCATTCTTCCTCTCCAGTGCCATCTTGGCTCCATTTTTGGGGGTATAAGATAAAACTTTAAATTTTGTTTTCATTGTAGCTCTCCTGTTGCCCTAACACCATTGTTGGATAGTGCATTCCCATCCCCATCTTCCTGGGGATGTCCTGGGGCATCTGCTAAAAGCACAGGTTCCAGCCTCATTGCAGATCCACTGAAATAAGATCTCTGGGGAATGGATCCCAGAATCTATATTTTTTTGTAAAATTCCCAATGTCGATCTGACATACACTTTTCTACAGCCCGGCAGTTAGGGACACTAATGAGATGGCTCTGACTGCACTCTATGGCTAATCACCTTGCTTCTAGGTGTTCAGCCTCTCCCCCTCCCCCATCAACACTCATTGTGGGAAGAGAAATCTCTTCAATGGCCAGCCTCACCAGGGCTCCCTTTGTGAAGAACTCTCAATAGCTCCCCATGGCAGAGAGGTTCAGCCAGTGGCATTTCAGCCATGCCATCACCGGGCCACCAACCCTCTCAGGCTTTCCATCCTGCCCTTCCCTTTGAATCTGCCTTTACACCTTGCTGTTCCAGGGGAAGAACTCCACAGAGGACTCGGGAATGCTGCTGCAAAGGAGGCATGCTTGGGGTGGGCCTTGACTGATGGGAAACCCTGTCAAAGTGAGATTTGGAAGAAAGGGACTCAGTGTAGGTGGGAGGGACAACATACCAGGCACAGGAAGCTGACATGTGGCCCTGGGGTACATCTACCTTCAGGGCTCTGACACACACAGTGTCCAGGTAGGGGCCTTATGCAGTGCCAGGGTGGACACTGGGAGGAGCTTTTGTGTATTTCCCACCTTGGCCCCAAACTGTGACACCTCATTTGTGCCAAGGCAATCCCCTGACAGAGCTATGGCCAGTGACTGACCCTCAGAAAGCAGAAAGGAGGCATATCCTGTCCCCACGGTGTAGGCAGACATGTTGCTGGGCTGGAGCAGGCTTTTGGGGTGACTGGACCCTCACACCCTCTGACCTGGATTCATTTATGCAAAAAAAGCATGAACTAGATCCCAAAGCCAGCCTGTGCTAGGAAGAAGACATTTTCTGCTACTCTAGTAGGTCAATTACTGCTACTTCACCAAGAAGCCTGGGATGTCTGCCTGAGGTCAGGCCCTGGCTTAGGCAGTTCATTAGCATCTGTTGGTGAACTTATCTTCTCTGGGACTGGGCAGGTCCTGGGTCTAACTCACCTTTATATTTCTAGGGCCTGATACTAGGCTCAACATGAAGTAAAATATAAAAATACTTCTAAAATAGTCCACTGACAACTACCACATACCTAGCTGTGCTAAAACACTAGCATAGTTATTCTCATACATGTCCCATTTTTGCAAACATGAGGGCTGACACTCAAATCAGGCAAGGGAGGGAAAAGGCAGTATTTGAACCTCCAAGTACAGGCTAACACCTAGGAAACCCCCAAAGGGGTCCCCAGGTCTCCCAGCTCTTGGTCTCCCAGCTCCTCTAGGAATCTTCCTTGGTAGACTCCAGCCACCCACCCTCATACCACATGTGCTCCTCATGTGTGAATCACTCTGTATGACCATGTTAGCTGGTTTGGATCTTGAATGTTCCCTGAAGGCCCATGTGTTAAAGGTTTGGTGCTATTGAAAAGTGGTGGGAGGGGCTGGGATTGTAGCTCAGCGGTAGAGTGCTTGCCTTGCATGCGTGAGGCCCTGGGTTCGATCCTCAGCACCACATACAAAGCAATAAAATAAAGACATTGTGTCCATCTACAACTAAAAAAAAATATTTAAAAAAAAAAAAAAAAAGAAAAGTGGTGGGAACTTTAAGAGGTGGGTCCTAAGGGAGGCCTTAGGTCACTGCAAAGGTGCCTTAAAGAGGACTGTTAGACATCTCCTACTTTCTTCTTTCTTTGTTTCCTGAGTGCCATGAAGTAAGTTGCTAACTCTACCATGTGCTCCCTCCATGATCTACTGCCTCGCCACAAACACAAAAGCAATGGGACCTACCTACCATAAACTGGAATCTCGAAACTGTGAGCCAAAAGAAACCTTTCCTTTTCTCAAAAGTTGATTATTTCAGGTCTTTTGTTATAGTAAGGCAAAGCTAACCAACACATTAACCTTAGAGCTGAGTTTCATGAAAAATGCCTTGTCTGCCAACAAGGAGTGGTGAATTCTTCACTGGCAGGCTTAAATAATTTCTCTTGAATGACTGACCTGTGTGCTCCTACTTTTCTTCTTTACCTCCCACCCAACCCCAAGACCTAGCTGGGGCTTAGAATTTCTGCAACTGGTTGAAAAACACATTCTATTTATACACTGAGAAACCCTAAGTAAGTTTTGTCTGGCTGGTGTTTGTTTTGTTTGTCTGGCCCAGGAACCAACATGAAATTGATATCACTTGGAAAAATGTAGTCTTACTGTGAATAGCAGGAACATATCTCACAGTTAAACCAAGCATGATGCAGCCAGAGCTGCCCACTGCCAGACTTGCAGAGGCCTAGACTTACCTCTGGCCACTGTGATAACTCAGGTGAAGATGGTGTAAGCTAAAGTTTTCTGTCTGGACTGCACAACTGAACTCTTTGCATGTGTCAGGTATATGCTCAGGGAATTCATAGTTTAGTTGATTTATTCCTCATAATAACCCTACCAGTCAGGCACTATTATCATTCCCATCATTTATAGATGAGGATACTGAGATACAAAATCACAGTGCTGCTAAACAGTAGAGCCAGAACCAGAACCTGGGCCAGCTGGTAACTTCTGCAATGGAGACCCTCAGGGAAGTTGGGGTCCCATTACCTTTACAGACAGGACTCAGTTTTGTGTTAAAAATCCTAACTCTGTGGTTAACCAAACACTTTTCCTAGCAGCCTTCCTTCCTGTCAGATGGGCTGGCCTTGTTAAGCATATTATTTTTTTCTTTCAACTGGAAAAATATCTACAGTGTTGAAGTCTTGCTTCCCATCGATACTGAGATCAGGAAGAGCAGGCTTGCTTCATCAAGGGCATGTGGAAGCCCACACGTGTGTGCTCAATTCATCTGCTAAGTTGTCTATTGTTATGTATCTAGTCATCTATCCACCCACCTAGCTGGCCATTTATTTATATCTGCTTTCCCCTGTAAAGATTCAAAGAGGCTTCTGGACACTGGTAAGAACTCAGTGGGCATCTGTGAACTTAACTTGACCTATTTATCTTCAGTGGTCCAGGGAGTTCTTATGGGTGAAAGAGCTTGGGGAAGAGCAAAGCCCAGAATGAAAGTGGGACCCGGGCACCTGTGTCCTGGCCATCTGTGTTTTGTCTGTGTGGCATCAGTGCTGCCCTAAAAAGTCCTAGATTGCACAGTGGTCACTGGCTTGTCAGTCTCCAGCAGGTCTCTAGCTGTTCCTTTGATGGCATTTTGTTTCTACCCAGGTGACAGTGGTACAAAAGGCACATCTGCCTTCAAGCTTCTTAGGCAGTTAAGGCTCTTCTGTTTACTGTGACAGCACATGCACATGCACACATGCTACAAAATAAACTCTAGAAGGACAAATGACCAGGGAGATGAGTGACACTGTGTAAACAAACAGTGGTCACAGAGAATATAGTCTCCATCAGGCTTGACATGGCAGGATAGATATAACTGCACTAGTAATGACACACCAGTTTTAATAATCACTCTGCCACTCATTTCTTCATATATCACTCAGTCTGCAATTATTACCTGGGCCTTCTCAATGCCAGGTCAGTAATATGCAAACAGATGTGAATTAGAGAACAACCCAACTGAAAATAGTAGAAGTTAAAATGAATCAAAGACCTAAGCATAACAGCTTTTGGAAAAAAACATATAGGGAAAGCCTCAGGACATTAAATTTGGCAACAGATTTATTAGATGTGACATCAAAAGCACAGGGAACTAATGTTAAACATAGACAAATTGGACTAAATCAAAATAACTTTTATGTATTAAAAGACAAAATGAACAGAGTGAAAAGCAGCTGACAGAATGAAAGAAAATATTTGTCGTTGTATATATCTGATAAAGGATTAATATGTAGAATATATAAAGAACTCCTACAACTCAACAACAACAAACAACCCAACTAAAAAATGAGCAAAGACTTAAACAGTAATTTCTTTGAAGAGCTACAAGTTACCAACAAGCATATGAAAAGATATTTAACATCACTAATCATTAGAGACATGAAAATCAAAACCACAATACAATACTACCTCATGCACATTAAGATGATGAAAAGAAGCACTGGCAAAGATACAGAAAAGTTTTGAAAACCCTGTGTTACTATTGGTGGAAATGTAAAATGGTTCAGCTTCTATGGAAAACAGTGCGGTAGTTCCTCAAAACAAATTTTAAGATGATTCCTTAAAAATACAATCACCATATGATCCAGCAATTCCACTTCTGGGATATACTAAAAAAAATTGAAAGCAGGGTCTCAAGGAGATATTTGAACCCCTATATTCATGACAACATTATTTTCAATAGATCAAAGGTGGAAGCAATCCAAATGTTCATCAATGGATAAACAGATCAAATGTAATATATACATGCAATGGAACATTTTTTAATCTTCTAAAAATTCGGACACATTGTACAACATGGATGAATTTGGAGGACAATACTCTAAAAATAGCAAATGAGTCACAGAAGGACAAACACTATATGGTTCTACTCATATGAAATGCTGAGGGTAGTCAAAGTTCATAGACACCAAAAGTATGATGGTTGCTGAGGACTGTGGGGAGAGAGGAATTGGGATTTAGTGTTTAATGGTAAAGAGTTTCAGTTCTGCAAAGTGAAGAGTTCTGGAAATTGGTTGCATGACAATGTTAGCGTGCTTAACCCTACTGAACGTAAACAGGATGGTCAATTTCATGTGTATTATCACATTTTTTTAAAATGGCAAAAGATTTTAATAGCAATTCAAGAAAGAAGTTATCTAAATGGTCATGTAAGCAATCACATGTCAGAAGTTTTCTCCCTATGTTTTCCTTAAGATTTTACGTTTAAGCATTTAATCCATTTTGAATTGATTTTACTTATGGTGCAAGATAATGATTCATATTCATTCTTTTGCATGTGAAATCCAGTTTTTCCAGCATCATTTGTTGAAGAGACTATCTATCCTTTTTCATTGTATTTTCTTGGTAGTCTGGTTGAAGACTGATTCGCTGTAAATGTGTGGATTTATTTCTGGGATCTCTGTTCTGTTTCAATAGTCTGTATGTCTGTGTTTATGTCAGTAACATACTGTTTTGGTTATTGTAGCTTTGTCACATATTTTGAAATCAAGAAGTGTGATTACCTCCAGCCTTGTTATTCTTTCTTAGAATTGATTTCAGGTATTCAGAGCCTTTTATGGTTCCATATTTATAGGATTATTTTAAAATTCTATTTCTGTAAAAAATGCCATTAGGAATTTTTATAAGAATTGAATCAAATCTGTAGATTGCTTTGGGTGGTACAGACATTTCAACAATATTAATTCTTTCAACCCATGGACAAAGATGTCTTCCCATTTGGTTCTCCTTGAATTTCTCTCATCAATGTTTTGCAATCCTCAGTATACTCATCTTTTGCAGCCTTAATTATGTTTATCCTAAATATTTCAGTCTTTTTGGTACTGTTGTAAATGACAGCATTTCCTAATTTCCCTTTCAGATAGTTCATTGTTATTATATAGAAATGCAATTGGTTTCTGGATATTGATTTTGCATACCCCAACATTATTAAATTTATTATTTCTAACAGTTGTTTTTAATAGAAATCTTTAAGGATTTCTATATATAAGATCATACTATCTACAAAGAGACAATTTTACTTCCCCCTTTTCCAATTAGGATGCCTTTAATTTTTTCTTCTTGCCTAACTGCTCTGGCAAGAACTTCCAGAACTATGTTTAGTAGAAGTGGCAAGAATGGGCATCATTGCCTTGTTGCTGATCTTAGAGGAAAATCTTTGAGGTTTTTTTTTTTTGAGTGTGATATTAGTTGTGAGCTTGTCATACATAGCCTTCATTATGGTGAAACACTTCTAGTGCTAATTTGCTAAGAATTTCTTTCATTTTTTAATCATGAAAGGTACTGAATTTTTAAAAATGTTTTTCCTGTATCTGTTGAGATGATCATGTGACTGTTAGTCTTTATTCCGTTAAGGTAGGAAAAACATGTACTGTTTTCATATGTTAAACCATCTTTGCATCCCAGGAGTACATTCTATTTGGTCATGGTGTGTGATTCTTTTACTGTGTTATTGGATTGGGTTTGCTTGTGTTTTGTTGAGGATTTTATGTCTATATTCATTAGGGATGTTGGCCTGTAGGTTTCCTTCTTCTGCGGCATCTTAGTTTGGTTTTAGTATCAGGGTATGGTAGCACCAAAATGACTTTGAAAGTATTCCCTCTTCAATTTCTTTGGGAGAGCTCCAAAAGGATTGATGGTAATTCTTCTTTAATTGTTTTGCTAGAATTCACCAGTGAAGTCATTTAGTCCTGTACTTTTCTTTGTTAAGAGGTTTTTTAAAAAAATATTTTTTAGTTATACTGGGACACAGTGTCTTTATTTTGTTTACTTATTTTTAGGTGGTGCTGAGAATGGAACCCAGTGCCTCACACGTGCAAGGCAAGCACTCTACCACTGAGCCACAACCTCAGCCCAACAGGTTTTTGATTACTGATTCAATCTCCATACTAGTCATAGGTCTCCTTTTTCCTTCATGATTTTATTTTTTCAGACTTTTATTTCTTCATGATTTAGTCAGGGTAGACTGTGTTTTTCTAGGTTGCATTTTTTTCCATTTCTTTAAGGTTATCCAAATTGTTGGCATAAAATTATTCATAGTAATCTCTCTTATGATCCTTTTTACTTCTCTGGTATCAGTTGTAATGTCTCCTTTAATTTTTAATTAAAGAGAATCTTCTCTCTCTTTTTTTAGTCTAGCTAAGGGTTTGTCAACTTTATCTATTCAAAAGACCAACTTTTAGTTTCATTGTGTTTTTTTCCAATTATTTTTCTATTTTCTATTTTGTTCATTTTTTCTCTAATCTGTGCTTTTTACTTCCTTTTGTTAACAACAGGCTTAGTTTGTTATCCTTTTTGTAGCTCCTTGAGGCATAAAGTTAGGTTGCTTATTTAAGATCTCTCTTCTTTTTAATGTAGGTTATTTATTACTATGAATCTCCCTCTTACTACAGCTTTTGCTGAATCTCTTAAGTTTTAGTAGGTTGTGTTTTCATTTCTATTTGCTTTGAGGTATTTCCTAATTTCCTTTTTGATTTCTTCTTTGATCCAATGATAGAATATGTTATTTAATTTGTGAATTTTCTTGTTTTCCTTCTGCTATTGATTTCTTCTATTATGGTTAGAAAAGATACTATATGACATCAGCCTTCTTAACATTTGTTAAGACTTGTTTTACAACCACATGTGATCCATTCTGGAGAAAAATTCATGGCACCTAAAAAGAATGAAGATTCTGCTGCTGTTGGGTGGAATGCCATATCTATCTATCTATCTATCTATCTATCTATCTATCTATCTATCTATTTGTCTCAAGTCTATTTTATAATATTATGTAATTTGTTTCTTTACAGATATTCTATTCATTATCAAAAGTGGGATATTGAAGTATGTGAAGAGATACTCAACATGATTATTCATTAGGGAAATATAAACGATGTCCATCACACATTCATCAGAACAACAAGCATGAAGCAAACAAAATAATACCAAGGATGGCAAGGTGGTAGAGCAATTAGAACTCTTCTTGTACATCACTAGTGGGAAGGTAAATACAACCATTTGAACACTTGATCTAAAGCCAAATAAACACTTACCCTCTGATCCAGAAATTTCACTTCTAAGGATATATCCTACAGAAATGCACATGTTTGCCAAAAACCACTAACAAAAATGTTATAACAGCTTTACTCATAATAGCAAAAACCTGGCAACAACCCAAATACCAACAACAAATAGAATGGGTGAATAAATTGTAATATGCTTGCATAGGAATAGTTACTACTATACCATAATAAAAAAGATCCAAGTACAACTACAGACAAAATGTGTGTTTTAAAGACGTAGTAATAAGCAGAGTCATTCTGATGCGCTCAACCATATGATTCCATTTAGCTGGTTTAAGTATAGGCAGAACCTATTTTATGGGTAGAACCAATTTTATAGTGATTAGTTCTGGTGGGGCATACGGGTATTAACTAGTAAGCCACATTCTGGGGTGAGAGAAATGTCCTACATCTTGATGTTTATACACACATGCACACATACACATATATGGTACATATATATGGTACAAGGCATATGTGTATGTGTGCATACATGTATGCATGTACATACATATGTAAAAACTATTGTAGGTATACACTTCTGTTTTGTGTATGTAATTATATGTACGTTATACCTCAACTTGAAAAACAACATGGACTTTGCTCTTGAAAACTACAAAGCCTATAAGGAGAGAGACACAAACAGAAACAGATAACAAGCTGTGAAAGATGCCATGCTGGAAACAGGTTCCATGTACAGGCTACACGCTGGCTGAAGCAGGTCGGGAGGATGGCTCACTTGGTTGGTTTTAGAAACATGGACACTGGGCTCTGAAGGATGAGTGGGCTTGTACTAAGCAGAAAAGGGTACTAGCGTGGGGGAGATGAGATGATGTGGGGGGATTCTGCGTGTGAGAGAAGGCAGGTGGTCCAGGTGGTTAGAATGTTGGGTATGCAGGAGTTACATCATGGGTGGGAGATGAGGCTAAGAACAGGAATCGCATCAGCTTTCCCATCTGTTTAAATGAGCAGCCCAGAAACATTTGTTGAGTGAACGAATGAGCCTCCTCACCGTCATAATACATCTGCTATTGGGAATCGCAGGACAGATGTGTTTGGATGGAAGCAAGCACTGATGAGATACAGTACTGGTGTGGTTGTGGAGTCTGTTTCCTCTAGAATTGTTAGAAGTGTAATGTCTTCTAAGCCCTAAAATTCCAAATCATCCTCACTGGGTTATGGTACTGCTGTAAAATGCCGGGAAGTTTTGCATTTACACTATCCCCCAACTTTCTTCCATTCCATCTCACAATTTTATATTTGGTAGTTCTGACACTTGCCTTTAGCATCTTCAAATAATACACATAACTTGCTACTTCTTGGTCTGTCAATTTGAGGCGCTGTCTATTCGTGTCCTTCTAGGAACAATGAAAGCTGCACATTCCCTTCTTTCCTATCCATTTTAAAATTTTTGTTAGTCATATATTACTCCTCTTACATTGTCAAGTTTTACAACATTCACATTCTCTTCTATGGTGTAATTCAGTCAAAAGGTTAAGTCTAAAAAGTGAAGCTAATAAGCAATAAGATGGTGATGATATCATTCCCTTGGAGCCAGTTGCTGTGAATGAACCCAAGAGAAAGGAAGGTAATTCCACATTACTGAAACTGTCTCAAGAAAAACATATAGCTTCCTTCACTTCTTCCTAAATCTCATGCCATCAGGTTTTTGGATTCCCTAATTGATTGATAGAAATAATTATAAGAGGTTTTATTTTTTTCTAGAAAATGTAAGTGACTAATAAACTTCCTGAATTCTCACACACACAAAATCTTTACTTCATTTTCAGAATTTGACAGGATAGGACTCTTAACTCAAAATCACTGTCCTCCAGGGCTTTTGAAAACAATACCCCAATGTACTTGAGCATTTTGTGTTGCTGATGAGAAATTCTGATGTAAATTTTGATCCTCTCTAGATTTTTTTTTAAAGCTTCGATAGTCTGAAATTTCAGTAAGATGGGCCTCAATGTTCATTTTACTAAGTCCTGTCCTGAGTTCAGTGTGCTTTTTCTATTCTAGAATCTGTTTCTTCAACTCATGGGAAATTTCTTTGGTTATATCTTTGACTATTTCTACCCATCCTTCCTCCTAACCTTCCACCATTGTCTGTGGTACCTTGCTAAAATTTCCACCAGTATAGAAAAAGGAAAAAAAGATATTGGTGAAAAAACTAATGATATGGGGCACCCTGTGAGGTGTTTGTTCTATTTCTCTGACAGATTCACCCTGCAGTGTAATAGGGGGGTAATTAACTATGATGGGGGTCTTTGTAAGAAGGTAAAGGATGTAGATGACAAAACTCCAGTATGGGTTGTGTAGAGGAAGCCATCCAAAGATCTCTGCCATTACCAAAAGGAAGATTTCTCCATGGTGAGCATAATGGTGTATTTCAAGTGAGACAAGGCTGCCAACACTCCTCTGCTTCCTTCCTATCCCACACCAAGTCTGCCAGAGTTAGCTGGAACTTCTTCACTCAACCTCAACCCAAGTCTATGACTTTTTTCTTTTTTGTTTGAGACAGAGTCTTTCCTATTGCCCAGACTGGCCTTGAACCCTTGTTGAGCCCCTGGGCTGAAGTGATCCTTCAGTCACAGCCTCCCAAGGGCTGGGACTACAGACATGCCACCACTTAGCTCCTATGACTCTCCTCAGAGCATTCCCTGGGATTTGCCTGCCCTAGACTGCCTGCCTCTCTGTGTGGCAAGTGGGGAGGGATTGGACTGTACTGGATCTCTTAAGAGATCTTCAGGAAAGATGATGGTAGTCAGTCCTGCTCTTTGTTTTGAGGCTCTTGGTGTGAACTATGCTTAGCTTTTCTGGCAAAAAAATCACTCAGGTTTCTGGGGTCCTGGCCTGTAATGTTTTCTGCTCTGATTCTATCTATGAAATTTTGTGGGCATTCAATCTTCCTTAGATTTATGAAAATTTCTGGTCCATGGATGGTTTCCTATCTTGTTGTCCAAAGCTATTAGGATATCATATCATCCTTTCAAAAATGCCTTACTCTGTCATCACAATGATTCCTAGGGGCAAGTTGGAGGTGGACACTTGTGATCCAGGAATGTGGCAACCATGACTCATTGCTGAGAGACTAATATCCTTTCCAGGAGACTGGCATCAGAGGGAAGATGGGCCCTTCCAATGGAGGGGCATCATCTCTGAGCTTCATGGCATCCATCCCATTGACAGTGCACTTGATACACTGAATTAGGGCCCCACTGGGGCAGCAGAGCCCACCCAGTTCTGCTGAGGACAGGAATAGCTGGCCTTGATCTGAGTAGCTTGGTGGTCCATGGAGCAGTCAGTGACTGGACTGTTCAAGGTGGCAGCTTCTGTGTGGCACCTGGCAGGTTATGTCTCCCTCTCTCTGACTGGGGCGGGGAGGCTTTGGAGATAGCTAATTAGCCAACTCCCTGAACCCTGTCAATCATAAGAGCTGAGAGTCAGCAAGCTGTCTACACCAAGGGTGCCAGGAGAAAGGGGCTCCATCCCACCCTCTAGAGGCTGCCTAATGGCTGTCTCCAACCCATAATGACATCCCTTCAGACTTCCCACTTGTTCAGACCCCATGGCAAGTCTCCCATCATCTCCTCCATGGGATCCTGCCTGAATCTCTGTTTTTTCCACCACGGCACCCCACCAGTCTCAGTTTATGTGACTGTAGAATTCTTAGAACATGAGCTGTTCCCATTGCCAGAAATGTCCCTTCCCTCCTAGACATGTGGCAAACTTCACAATGTCCTTCAAACCAACCTGTGATGGTTAATCTTATATGTCAAGTTGGCTAGGCCATGGGCCCAGACATTTAGTCAAAAGATAATTCTAGAAGTTTCTATAAAGACTTTTTAAGAAGAGATTAACATATATGTAGACTTTGCATAAAACAGAATACCTTCCATAATGTGTGTGGGCCTCATCCAATCAGCTGACAGTCTTAATAGAAAAAGACTGACTTCCCCAGAAAAGGAGGTAATTTTGCCAGCAGACCACGTCTGGACTCTGCAATGCCCCCTGAGGCTCCAGCTGCTGGCTTGTCCTGCAGATTTTGGACTTGCCAAGCTTTATGACTGCATGAGCCAATTCCTTAAACTCAAGGCCTCTTTCTCTCTTCTGCCCTTCCCCCCTCAGTCCTTCCTATGACTGCTTTGAGAATTATGTGTTTTAAGTGCTTAGCATGGTACCTGGCAGACAGTGCTCAATAATGTCAGCACTTCCTGTCATTATCCCAGTTGCTCTGTGGTTTTTCTCTGTCACAAGATGTAATTTATATCTTTCTTAAATCACCAATCCCTTTGCCAAGGAATAGCTCCTCTTTTATTTTTTTTGATGGTGCTAGGGATCAAACTCAGGGCCTCACACATGCTAGGCAAGCCCTTTGCCACTGAGCCACACCCTCAGCTATCTTTTCTTGTATATATATATATATATATATGGTATCTGTGTGTGTGTGTGTGTGTGTGTGTGTGCGTGTGTGTGTCTCCTGTTGGTTTGGTTTCCCCTGGAGAACCCTGAGTAACACACTGTTCCAGCCTCAGTTCCTCCAAGAACTTGCCATGATCCTCTACATTCAGTCAGGCACCTCTGGACCGGAGGCATGTGATTCCTATTACATTCTCACACTGTGTCATAACTTCTTTGTTTCCAGGATTTTCTCCCTCTAAGGAAATGCTGTACTTTTAGGCCAAGGACACTGTCTGATTCACCATGACGTCCCAGCACCTAGTGATGGCAGGAGCACAGATGGTGCTTAATAATTATCATCTGTCAGCTGGGTGCGGTGGCACACGCCTGTAATCCCAGCACTTTAGGAGGCTGAGACAGGAGAATCGCGAGTTCAAAGCCAGCCTCAGCAACAGCGAGGAGCTAAGCAACTCAGTGAGACCCTGTCTCTACATAAAACACAAAATAGGGCTGGGGATGTGGCTCAGTGGTCGAATGCCCCTGAGTTCAGTCCATGGTAGCAAAAAAACAAAAAACAAAAAAATAATTAGCATCTGTCAAAGAGCAGGTGAAACTGTGAGAAGAAGAGAGGACTACAGCTAGAGGTCTGGGGGAATTGTCCTGGGTGGAAGGAGGGGAGTTCCTGTCAACTCTCTGGAAAGGGACTCTGTAAAAGAGCCCAGAGAAAGAGGATAACCAGTCCCTAAAAACCTGGGTCACTGTGACATCTAAATCAGGTCACCAATGACAAAGAGACATCCTCCTCAGGACTCCTATCCCTAGTGTCCCAAATGGCCCACTAGTGTCCATTAGTCTAGTTTAGGGGAGGACCCACGGGCCAGTCCATCTTCTGAGGCCCACCAGCGAGGCGGGTTAAGTTCAACAAATCTTGAATTCCAGTCCCATTTTCTGGCTAGAAATTCTCACTTCAGGTCTTCATCTGGGTCTTCCTTTATTGATAACCACTGAGCTCTAAAAGCCCTTGGGGGAACACACTGTGTCCTCCAAGGGAGCCACTCTTAGTTTTCTTAAAGCTCTCTCTCTGAACTCACTGAGCAAGAAGTTGTCCATTATGATTTTCTGAGGCTGCTTTACAAAAATATCTATATCTATAATATCTATAATATATAATATATATTTCATATAATGTTATATGTAATAAATATCATATAAATAATAATGATATATTAATGCATTATATATATATTATATATTTTATATATATATATAATCTTGCAATTCACACATCCTTTTCCCATCCAGGTGATTTTGAAAATTTCACCCTGGTAGAAGGTCATGGGCTGAGGGTGTGGAGTGGAATCCAGACCCTTTGAGAATTATCGCTCCGTGCTTTACCAGGTTGCAAGCACAGTTGGCTGGTTGCCCGCTGCATTATGAACAAGTGAATGAGTGAACGGGTAAATAGACAAATGCTAACTCGATGGATTAGAGAGGAACTGTAACCCCAGTTCCTCCTCTAGAACAAGCTGAAGTCAAGTGTATTTAATTCAGAAGGAGAAGATTCAGAAGAAAAAATAAACAAATTAGTAAAAGACTGGTGGTATGAGAAAGAAGAGCTGCATCTTGTGACAGAGACCAACTGCAGAGCAACTGGGATATTAGCAAGAGAGGCTGCCATTATTGAGCACTGGTTGTATGCCAGGACTCTGCTAAGCACCTGAGGCCCATTGTATCCTCAAAACAAACCTAAGAAGCAGGTAATGTTAACCCAGTTTTGCAGATGAGGAAGCTTAGGCACGGAAGGTCACATAACTTGCTCAGGGGCACATATTCAATTTGGCGTGGTGCTGGGAGTCCAGGAGGGCAGGTTCCTCCAAAGTGCATGCTGCAACCACCTCCCAGATAGGCTCAAGGAAATAAGGAAAAACTCAAATTCTGTTCAGGCCTGGGGCATCTCAAGACCCAGCTTTGCCTTTCTGAAAAAGAGAGTCCTAACTACAGTTGAGTTCTGGGGGCTTTACCCACCCTAACATTCTGGATGCTTCTTCTCCCTAGGCTGGGACCCCAGCAGGCCTCCCTCTGGCCCTGACTGAGCCTCCCGACTAGGTCTGCACAGACAGGGGCCCCCCTTTCGGGCTCTGTCTACAGGGCATGGCCTCGCCTCAACTTCCTCTTTAGTTATCTGGCTACTCTACCTCACGTCCCACCCTCCCCGCGCCTGCCTCCAACCTCCCGGTGCTTGCTCCTGCTGCCTGGTCCCTCTTCTTCCTTTCTTTGTCCAGTCAAATCCTACATGTCATCACTGTCAACTTCTCCCTGGGGCCTCCATTTTTCCTTCCCCTGGAATGGGCTGCCCCCTCCCCCATTTCAGATAATACTAACAATGATGCAAACACAGTGCCACCTTATGTCAGTGCAGTGATAGAGCTCATTCCACTCCTGGTCACCATCTCATTTAATTCCACCCAAGTTCATCCCCACAGAGAAAGGCTGTTGCATCTGGCTCCATCTGGTCCCTCACTATAAACACGCCGGACGCCACTTCAGGACAGAAGAGTTCCTCCAGCAGCCCTCTGGGAAAGGCCTTATCATTTTCTTGGGCAGGCCATAGAACAGAGGTTGAGCAAGGTGGGAGGCAGTGGGGCAATGGAACTGGCCTCCTCCTCTCAGTCACACTTCCTGGGGCCTCCCGGGCTGCTGGGTCCCATCCAGAATCCGACTCACCTCCAAATTCCCCACTTATTCCCCAACCTGGACAAATGTTGCATCTTGAACTCAGGGACCAAGAGAGCTTGTGGACGTGACAAATGAATGCACCAAGGTCTGGTGTTGTCACCCCCTAAATGCCTCACAGAGTTCCAGGACGCCAGCATCTCCCACTCTGCCCTACGAGGGCCTGAAATCATGCTGCCTGTTCCCCCCACCCAGAGTCTCAGGAGAACCTAGACACTGTGTTTCTTGTTTGTCATGCCAGTGGCTGTTGCAGCCAGGCAGGGATAATGCAGCTCCTCCTCCCAGGAAGCAGCCCTAGGAGGCTCTGGAGCACCTGGAGAGGAAACAAGGGGATGCCCTGGGGAAGGGGCTGTGGAGAGTAGCCAGGAGGGCTGGGTCCTGAATCAGCCACCGGGCAAGCGCATACTGGCTCCATCTCCTGGGATGCTATGCAGGGCACAGCCCTGCGAACTGCCTGCAGGGCTCCCCACTCCCTTCCCCAGAACTCCCGATCTTTCTATCATGCCACATTCCTCTCTGCATGGGTTTCCCCATAGGTTTTGACCTAAGTGCAGACTTTCTTTTTCCCAGACTGGATCATAGCCTTCTTTCCTGCCCAGGTCACTCATGGCGCCCCTCTCTTGTGGCAATGACAACTGCCAATATTTTTAGTTTTATTCATTTATATTTTTTGTGGTACTGGGATTTAACCTGGGGCACTCTACCACTGAACTACATCCCAAGCCCTTGGTATCTTATTTTGAGACAAGTTCTCACTAAGTTGCCAAGGCTGGCCTGGAACTAGCAATCTTCTTGTCTTGGCCTCCCAAATCACTGGGATTATAGGTGAGCATCAATTCTTTTGAATCTAAATTTTATTTTTAACGGACACACAATCATTGTGCATATCTATGGGATATGGTGTGAAGTTTTGATACACATACATACAACATAATGGTCAAATTAGGGTATGTAACATATCCATGACCTCAAACATATATCTTGTTATGATTCTCTCTTGTGGCTATGTTGAAATGCACAATGCATATCCTTGACTATCGGCATCCTACTATGCAACAGAAAACCAGAATTTATTCTCCTTCTCTGCAACTTTGTACCCATGGCCCCTCTCCTCCCCAGGCTCTGGCAACCATTACTCTACTCTCGACTTCTAGGAGATGGACTATTTTAGATTCCACATAGAAGCGGAAGCTGCCAATTCCTGACTGCTTATGACGTGACTCGTGGGGCTGGGCTCCTGCTCTGCATCCCCTCACTGAACTTTTTCACACGTCTAACTTGAAGCCACAGGCTTTAGAGAGCAGGGCTGTGTTTTTTGATGGCCCTCATGTTCCTTGTGTCTGCTACACAGTGCGTGAGTGAGCGAGGAGGGATAGAAGTGTACCGGTGGGAAACCTCTGTGGTCAGTTTACAGGAGTTGCCTTCATTCCTTCCAGTAGAAAGGGGATGTTATTAATTTTTGACCCAGAGTATAATAATCTTTTAATGAATAAGTAAATTTCATAAAATTTGAGTGTCTGTCTCTCATAAACTTATCTCTTTAGATGGTGCCTAGTCATTTACTTTCAGAAATATTAAGATAAAACTCACATACCGTAAAATCCACCCTTGATCACTAACGTGATTTTTGATATATTCACGAGGTTGTATGCTCATTAGCACTAACTCTAGAACATTTTTTATCATTCCAAAAAGAAGTCCTTGTCGTTAGCATTTATTCCACAGTCCCCTCCCTGCAGGCCTGGCTGCCGCTAATTGATCTACCTTCTGTCTCTATGATTTTGCCTTCTCTGGATATTTCATATCAATGGAGTCATAAAACATGAGGCGTTTTGTGTCTGGCTTCTTTCACTTCGCATAATAGTATTAGTCATTTGCTTTACAAACGTAAGTGTCTCATGGTGTTTCTCAAAGCATCCTGACCCCAGTGGCTCTGAGGTCATAAGGCCTGTGAGATCATCCAGGTTGGAGTTGGCTGCTGTCCCCATGGGGACAGCTTGGGGTCTGGCAGCAGGTATATAGGCCTGGCCAGTGCAGAAATCAGAAAAGTATGGTCATGCCATGAGCAGTCTGGAGCCAGCAGCAGGCCAAGAGTGGTTAGGAACCAGTGAAACATGGCCCTGCATTTGGAAAGTTCTTTGGAGGCTGAGACCCTTAGGGAACAGCTGTCCACAAACCTGATTCTTTGGTGGAGAGACAGGGATGTCAAAGGCCACCAGACCTAAGAGTACCCTTCTGGGTCTGAAGGCAGAATCCCATTTCTCAGCTGATTCCAAAGCTTAGCAGGGGTGTAGGGAGGGTTTGGTTGGTTTAGATCTGTGGATACAGAAAGGCAGTACCTACCTCACCTGCTCAGCACCCCATCTAACACAAGCCTCCTTTCAGCAGGGAAGTGACTCCTGGAAGGAACCCCCAAGAAGCAAAGCAGAGCCAAGGATGCTTGGGTCATGTGCTATTTGTGCGTGCACTGATTAATTAACTAGGTCACTCCCATTTTGTCAATCTTAGCTTGCTTTATTCCACCGAGGATCTGTCTACCCAGGGGAAGTGCAAGAACTGAGGACGAGACCCAAAGGGACATACATGAGAAGGTGAACAGGTGGCTAGAAAGCCCCACAGGCCTCGAGTCAGGGTGCAGTTTCCCTACAGCCAAAGAAGGGCAGCACAGCTCGATGGCATTCTCAGTTTGCAGCTGATGAACAGGCTGGTTCTTAAAAAGAAGCAGAGCTCTTCTTGGCACTAAAGATCTGAAGCAAATTTCTCTTTTGCAGTTTTAAGCAGGGATCTGTTCATGATGTCACCCCTGCCGACACTTCCTGGGCTCTAATGTGCCAGCTCTGGGCTCGCTATTTGATTCCCTTAAGAATGCCCAGTAGGCCCACCATGGAGGTGATTGGCTCCTGTTTTGGACACCATGCCATTTAGGGACCACCATTAAAATTTGGTCAGAAATCTATATCACCACATCATATGTTATTGGCCTAATACTCTTAATTTACACTGACTTGAATCTGACTTGCTCAAACATGGCCTTGGCCTAAGCAATAAGGATTCTGGGTATATCTGCCTATGCTACGTTTTTATTGAGTTAAATAAGTTACTATTGAAGAATTTCACCCGGGTTCCCCCCAAATCACCTCATGTTCTGTAAGTGGTCTGCGTCCTGTACTCAAGAAATAAGCCCTGCCTGAGTCACAGATGCGCTGGGCATGGCACAGTTCATCGTTTCCCTCAGAGGATGCTTGTCCTCACTGCCAGTACCTGGAGAGTGCTGGGAGCCACACTCTGGGCCAGGCTGGGTTGACCACCACACCACAGAAGAGCCGATCTGGAAGGACCACAGCAGCCCCTGGGTTAAACCCATGTTGGACAGATAACACTGGGTCCCAGGAGAAGAAAGGATGAGCCCAAGACCCTAAAGCTAGAGAGAGGGTGGGTGTTGGGATGCTGGCATTGCTTCCCTCACTGCCCCAGATGGATGGGGACAGTTAGATGTGACTAAAGACTGGATCTTACTGAAGGAGTCTAATGGGAAAGAACCATTGGCAGAGAGAGATGGGGTTGTACACACTCCATGGCCTGTCCTGTGAGGCAGGCTGAACCTAGCAACCAGTACTCTGCCTGGCACATAGTAGTTGCTAGAAAACAACGGCAGGATGACAACTGCAAGTTCAGGATGATGGCCACCTCTGGGAAATGAGGAGAGGCTTGAGCTTGTGGAGGGTGTGGCAGGGCCTCCACCATAGGGATGAGTTCACTGGTGTTCATTACAGCATCATATATTTTGTTGTTGTTTGGTTAAAATACTTGAAAAATTTTACATTAAATACAGAGATAACTCCAGGAATGTATTTTTCTTTGCTAATGCAACACTTTAGACTCATCTTGAGTGGTTCCAACCAAACTGGAAGAAGTGGCTCTGATTTCTATCATAGGTGCACTCCAGCCAGGCTCTCCTCAGCCTGTCACTGGTCCCTCCATTCCCAGAGCCCATGACACTGCAGGGCGGACCTGAGCATAGTGTGACTGACTAAGGTGGCATCCATCTCAAATGGGGCCGTGGCATGGTTCTTGATGAAGCATACACAAACCAGGCTAAGCTAGGAGGACGTTTGGAGAACCTGCCCTGGAACCATGTTGCCCACCCATGATTGCCACCAGGGCAATGAGCATCCCTCTAAAATCAGGCCACCAACCAATACCTCTGTTTCCCACCTGCAGAAAGAAAATTGGTATATAAATCTTGCCAAAGATAGGCTATTCCATTCTGTCATATGTGAAGATAGGACATGCTCTAAGATTGCCAAGGTGGACCTACAAAGTTGCAGAGTCCCAAGCATCGGCTTGGGCTCCTACGAGGCTCAAGTCTTCCTTAAGTCCATGGTCAGGAGACCAATAACCACCTGGGGCAGCAGCAATTGCTTTTCCATCCTTCTCTTCCTCCCTTCTTTCTTTTCTTTCTTTCTTTGGAGGACGGGGTTAAGACTGGAGGTCATTTTTTTGTTTTTATAAAAATAGTATCACCCTGTGTACATTCCTCTGCACCTGGCTTTTCTCACAGACAGTCTTTCTAGGTCAAAGACCAACATGTTCTTAGCAGTTAATATGTACTAGGTACAGGTATAAATAATCATGTCATATACATTGACTCAGTGACTCCTCCTAACAAGTCTATAGGGAAAACACTATTATAATCTCTACTTTACTGAAGAGGAGACCGATGGTCAGAGAAGCCATGCAAAGCAGTTTGTACGTGGTAGACTCTAGAACCCTGGCAGTCTGTTTCCAGGTCTTGTATTCTTAGCCAGTGTAGCATACTACCTTTCAAATCAGACATAAAGTATGTCTTGTCCTGGCTAATAGCTAATAGCCATGGTTTGGATATAACACTTTTAAAATTTCCTTACTATTGAGTTTTTGTAGTTTTTCTAATATTTTCCCACTAGAATTTTGCAATAAATATCACATATCTTAACAGACTGGTGCTATTGTTCCATATGCCAGATTCCCGGAAGTGGGACCATGGGTCAAAGTGTATGTGTGTTTTGGGTTAAAATAGCCATGGGGCCTATTGTTTGAGGAATATTCCTATTAATGAGGCATGTGATTTTCACTCACTTGTTTTGATTCTATCCCAAGAACCTCACAGAACCCCTCTGACCCTTTCTCTCCAGGACAACCCCTCACAAGCTGTGGGCAGAGACTCAGCTTCTGAAGTGTTTTCTTGCCCATTTCCTCAGATGTTCCTCTGACAGCATGGGTGTCTGCCCTTGGAGGGGTCTAGATGCTGCAGAGGGCAGCTCCCTGTGCCCCTACCCCCCTACTGAAAGACATTCTCAGAGAGAGATGGCATGTTTTCTAACACTAACAGTGCAAGAGAAGACTTGGTCCAAGGAGGCAGAATTCAGAGTTCTGATCTTCAGCTCTTCTAAATCACATACATCCCTTCCTGAGAAAGAAGCCCCATGGGAGACAGAACGGACCAGCCAGATTCTACCCCTGCTTAATAATAAAATGGAGCTCACTCTTCTTTGGAGACGCCAACGACTTTGGAGATGGGCAGGCCTTTCAGCAGCTTCTAGCTGAGCATCTTACTTTATGATAGCATCCTGGCAGGCAATGACCAGGCCAGGCTCACATGCCGGGTGTGTGCAGCCCTGCCCCAGCTGGGAGTAGGGTCTCTAGCTTGCTCTGCCTGCTGGTTCCTAGGAACTGTCTTACTAGAAAGGCGTAGTGTAAATATTTTGCTAAGCAGCCAAGAGAGGAAACTTACCCAGGCTGGGCTGCCCGGTGCTGGGTGCTGGCCATGGACACAATGCTCAATGAGGGCCATTATCTGGGAAGGGAAGGCTGTTTGTTCCGCTGCAGGACGGTGCCAGAGCCCAGAGCCACCAGGCTTGCCACTCTGGCTGCCACAAAGAAGAGTCTCCTTGCACTCAGCAGACTCTGTGGTTATGCAATGCTGGGCCAGGAGGTTAACTCTCCGCGGCCAGGAGCCAGACCTGCTCCTTCCTGCCTGAGCATGTCCATCTGAAAATGCTCAAAATTGAGGGCCTCAGTGTTTGCAAAATATGCTCGGGCCCCAACCTGCTGGTCTCTTCCAAAGGGCTTAGTGTTGGGGAGCTGGTGTGCCCATCCCCGTAGCCCCTGGCCCCTGCCCACCCACCCAGGCCAGTGCTCCAGCTACAGTACTGCCTGCCACTCTGTGGGCACCACTCCCAGGTCACCATTCTCTGCCTGGTTGCTCCTTTCTCCTTCTTTCACTATGGGTTGTACCTGGTCTAAATCCTTTCCTAAGCACACAGACCACCCCACTTCCTCAAAGCCTTCCCTGGTTACTGCAGCCCCCAGGGACCTGAGCTGAAACAGTGAGTTTTCAAGCCAAAAACAATCTTGACAGTATCTATCCAAATGCCCCATTTTCCAGATGAGCAAATAGAGGCTTGGGGAAGTTGACCAGCCTAGGAATGAGTCCATGAATGTCAGCGGGCTTTCTTCTCCAAACCTTCTCTTGTGACTCACATCCCATTTCTCAGTGTGGGGTGCTGGCTGGCCCTCAGACAACAGCCAGAATCCAGCTGCAGCTTCTGCAGTTACTAACCAGGTCTAGGACATTACCTTCTGGTGACAGCATAACCTCCTGCAAGTGGTCACCATACAGCCGCCAGGGCAGGCCACAGAATGTTCACACTCCTCCTCTGCCTGACCTCTGACACTGGTGATCTGCCCTCTCTCCTGTCTGGCCTCCTGTCTCCTGTGCCCCACCTCACCCTCTGGCCACACTGGCCTCCTGCCTTTCCCAGACAGGACCCTTCCTCCACCCAAACACTCTGCCCAGCCACCCACAGTGATGGTCCCTCACTCCCTTAGCTCTGAGCTCTAACACCACCCACCTAGGTCTACCCTGACCATCTGACTTGAAAACCACTACAATCCACCAGCCCTGGAACTGATTCCTTTCCTGAGTGTCATCTCATCACATACTCAATTACTCAATATTTATATATATTTATATTTATAATAATTCACAAAATAGCATGTGGGGTGTGTATAATATGTCTATTTTCCCTAGTAGAAGGTAACTCCAACGGGCAGGTGTCACGTTTTGTCACCTGAGATAGTGCTTGGTACCTTGCGTCTAAGCAGAGCCGAATTTAAGGCTGACCCACTTCTCTAAGGGCAGATGATGGTGGTGGCAGGGGTATCACTGTCACCAGTGTGTGTGTGTCAGGGGTGGGGATAGAGTGGGATCCACACAGGGAGAGGCTGGTGGGGAGGTCACAGGGAAGATGTTCAGATGCCATATTTTTAGAGCCTGATAAGGGTTTGAAATAGCCAGACAATTAGGCCTCAGTGTCCCCCCCCAACCCAGGCCAAGCTACTCCACAATAGCAAAGTTACACAGCTGGCCACAGACAGGCTGCTCAATCAAGGCGCTGGCCACACCCTCTGCGGGGCACCTTGAACTTGCAAATCCAGTAATCTCTGTGCGTTTCAAGGTCTCTACTGGATGACTCACAGACACTGCTGGTTTGGGGGCCTTGACTAGAGACCCTCTGAACAAGCTCTGCTCCCAAGGATGAATGTTGAGTGAATGGAGGGGGACAGCGGGGAAGCTGGGGTGCTGCGGCAGGAGAGGCAGGAGAGGAGAGATGAGCCTGAGGGCGTGTGCCAATAGAGCCTGGACAGAGATGGATGGCAGGCCTGTCCTGACAGGTGGGACAGGCACTTCCAGTTCTCACCCTCGCCCGCTCACCTGCACCCAGGCTGGCCTGGAGCACACGTCTCAAGCAAACAGAAATTTGTGACTTCAGTTTTATTGTGACTGACATTTTTATTTGCCCATGGCATGATCCCTTTTAGGTTGGCTAAAGAGGGGCCTAAATTAAATTCCATAGGCGACCTGCAGCTCCCATCTCCTTTCCCTTGGTGGCCCCCTGGCACCCTGCCCTGCCTCCACCTCTCTGAGCCCTTCTCGGGCTTTCACTCCAGCTCTTCCTTTCTAGGTGGGGGTGCTCTGTCCTTGAGCTTTGGTCCTTAACCCTCTGTGTCTCTGCATTTTGTATCAGGTTTTTTTAGCAGCTCTCAGAGCTGCACACGTGGCTTGCCTGCCCTGTATTCCCCAGTCTCGTGTCTCCAGTTGTTGGACATCTTGGCCTGAGTACACTGGCCTCTCAAGTCAGCATGCTCAGCACCAAACTCACTTTCTTTCTCCCTCTGCGTGGGCACCTTCATTTCTTGAGCTTTTAGGACTACAACCCCAGAGCTGCCTCCGGATCCTCTCTCCTTTCCTCATCCTGTCCAGTCCTCCACGCCTCGCCACCACAGCTCCTTCCCTCAGCTGTCCAACAATCACTGACCATCCATCGTGCACCTGACTGGCTGGGACCCGGGATATTCACCAGGCTCAGCCCTCCTCTACCTGAGGGCCTCAGGGATCATCCCTGCCCAGAGACTGTGAGAGGAAGTCTGTTCCAGAATGAGCCCACCCCACCTCTGCAACCACAGTGCACCGCTGGCTAAGTCATCTGCCATGTCTGAGCTTGGGAGTCCTCATCTGCTCCCTGAGAGGATTATTCATTCCCGCCTCACCTCTCCAGTCTGACAGGACAGGCCCATTCACCTGCTTCCTACAGGTAACATTGATCTGAAAGATACTTATGGGCAGCACCCACAACCACTTCACAATCTTCTTCCTTTCTGAGACTGTGGCTTCCAGACTGGGACAGGACCCTGGAGTCTAGATGTGAAGGAAACACCCCGGGTAACTCTGTTGCAGGGAAGGATTGTGGACCACGCTTGGAGAAATTCTGGAAATTCAAAGTGCAAATCCCCTCGCTATGCCACTCATTGACAGGACCCTGCCCTGCTTGCTAGGCATAGGCCCTATCTGTCCCTAGAGGAGGGTCCACAGCCATAGCCAGGGTAGCCTGTCGGCCATCCTGAGCACCAATGGGGTCTGCTCTTGTCTTGCCCTTTCCTCTCCATGGAAAGCTCACCTGCTGGCCCTTTCTAAGTCTCCTGCCTGCCCTGAATGGCCCAAATTCAAATGCCTTCCCCATCCACGAAGCTCAGAAACACCAGGTGTCATGGGCACTCCCAACAGACACACGGCCTGTCATTTCCCACCTGGGTTGCTGGATGGTTCTTCACCCCCACACACCCCGGCTTTCTACCCAGACCATGAGCTCCCTGAGGGCAAAGGCCCACCTCGCAGATCTCTGTGTTCAGGAATGGAGACTCCCTGCACACCCTCAGAAACCCCCAGAGTCTGCCCCTGGGGTTCTGAGAACCCCAGCCTGGATGGAAGCCGCCAAGGGTGGAGGTGCATGTTCCAGAGTAGAAACAGAGGCGGGGTTCCGCGGGACCCCAGAGCAGGGACTCCTGGTGCCATGGAGGAAGGGCAGGCAGGGACAGGGAAGGAAAGTCCAGGAGGGAGCAGCATGTGCACAGGGTAGAGGCGGGCGAGCAGCGGGGAGGAAAAGGCGAGGAGCCTGCGGGAATGAGCAGCACCAGGAATGTTGAGCTCAGAATCTGCATCCCTCCCTT
Source organism: Geosciurus inauris (assembly GCA_004024805.1). Classification (NCBI taxonomy): domain Eukaryota; kingdom Metazoa; phylum Chordata; class Mammalia; order Rodentia; family Sciuridae; genus Geosciurus; species Geosciurus inauris. The sequence goes on from PVHX01007946.1 coordinate 57,276, forward strand.
AGGTCAGGGGTGGGCAAGACCCACCCACCGCTGCCTGTTTTTGTACACGGGGTTTTTCTGGAACACTGCCGTGGCTATCTTTTTTTTTTTTTTTTTTTTTTTTTAGTTGTAGATGGACACAATGTCTTTATTTTATTGCTTTGTATGTGGTGCTGAGGATCGAACCCAGGGCCTCACGCCTGCAAGGCAAGCGCTTTACCACTGAGCTACAATCCCAGCCCCTGCCGTGGCTATCATTATATACTGTCTATGGCTACTTTCATGCTGCGACAGCAAAGTTGCAAGAGACAATGTATAGCTAACAAAGGTGAAAATATCTACTATGTGGCCATCTAGGGTAAGTCTGCCGCCCCTGGCCTAGGCATCAGAAGCAAGGGTGAATTTTCAGCAGGGGACAACATGGTCTGGTCTGTTTTACTTTTCTCTCACTCTGGGATGAGGAAAGGGCTGAAGTAAACAATCTGGGGGAGGGAAAGTGGTTGGAAGCTGGTAAAATTGTCCAGGTAGTAGACAGATACTGACAACAATATTGTTGCTTTTTATTAAAAGATATATTAAGAGTTGCTACGTGTCCATACTGATCTAAACCCTTTAGACATATTCCTTCATGTAATCTTCTTGATAGAGCTAGAGTTGTTATCCCCATCTTACAGCTTTAGCACAGAGAGGTAAAGTAGCTTGCCCATAGGCCACACAGCAGAGCCAGGCTGCAAACCCAGTGGTCCAAGTCTGAGTTGGGGCCTCCACACCAAGCTCAAGGTCTTCAGGGTCAAGCATGTTTGCTTGTTGACAACTTGCTCGGAGCCTCCCTGAGAACTCACAGAACACAAGTCCTCCGGAGGAGAAAGTCTATTCCGCACTAAGCCAGGCAGGAAGTGGGAGGCCAAGTGTGGCTATTTTGGAGAAGCGACATGAAAAACCACGAAACTTCCTACCTGTCCTGTTTTGCTCCCATCTGTCCTCGGGAACAAGGCTGTCCCTCTCTTAGATAAAAAGGTGTTTCTCCTCACACAGTGGCTCTGCCACTGGTGCTGGGAGAGAGAGCACTAAGCTTAGCGCACATCTGCTATTTTTAAAGGACTAGATAAACAAACAGGGCTATGTAAATAAGAAGAAAAGGAGGTCATCCCTTTAAAATCTAAAAACGTCCCTTTTCTATGGGGCGAGCAGCAAAACCTCAGAAAAGACTAGGGCTTTTTATCCCCTTGAGGCCTCTTCCAGCCCAGAGCTGCCCAAAGCCACCAGGCCTGGTTGTTCCTCACGACACTTGCTGAGGGAAGGGCAGGCGACCAGGGAGCTGAGACTCTTGGGTTTCACTGCTGGCTCTGTGAGCTTTGCCTGGAATGCCTCACAGCCCTGCCCAATCTCAGTACCACCTCCACAGGGCCTAGATGCTGGTCCCATCCAGTCACTCTCAATTGCCCACCTCACAGGCCCTCCGGGGAGAGCCCTGGCTCAGCATGCTAACCCACCTTGTCCCCTCTGTGGCCTCTCCCTCTCCCCCAACACACACTTGGGTCTGCTGAATGGCCGCCAAGGCCCTGGCATGTCCATTGGAAGAGACCCCCATGCTTCCCCGAGCTCCTCTTTCTCTGAGCACAGTCTAGTCCTTCGCGTTCTCCTCTACGCCACTGCCTCCAAGCCGATGGCTGGAAGTCATCAAAGTAACCAGAGAGCTGAGTTTAGGTCTTGCCAATGGCCAGCACACATCACAAGCCTCAGCGGGAGCTCATGTGGCCTCCCTGCCTTGCCTGAAATCTTTTCTCACTACAGACCCTTCTTCCTCCTCTCCCCATGCTGTCCAGTGATTCCTGCCAGCTGCACGGCCTCTCCCCTCCGCCATCTCACACTCTCTCCTTCTCTGTTGTTCTTAAGTAATGAAATGTGGTGGTGGGGGGGCTCTCCTACACTGTAGGTGGAAACATAAATTAATACAACCACTATGGGAATCCGTATGGAGGTTCCTCAAAAGACTAGGATGGGAAACACCCATGATCCAGCTATCCAGCTCCTTGGTATTCATCCAGAAGAACTCAAGTCAGCACACTATAGCAATATATGCATACCCATGTGTACAGCAGAGCAATTTGCAATAGCCAAGTTTGAAACCAGCCTAGTGTCCATCAGTGGATGAATGGATAAAGAAAATGTAGTATATATACACTACAGAGTTTTATTCAGCCATAAAGAAAAGGAAATCACATCATTTGCAGGAGAATGGACAGGACTGGAGGGCATCATATTAAGCAAAATAAACCAGACTCAGAAGTTTTGGGGGAAAAAGGGATCTCATGAAAATGGAAGGGAGATCAGTAAGGTACAGGAAGGGGATTGGGGGAGAGAGGAAGGGGAGGCGGGGGGAGGGACACTGAGGAATGGAATTAATCAAATTACATTATGTGCATGTACAAATATGCCACATTGAATCCCACTACTATGTCTAATTATGCACCAATAAATAATTTAAGAAGTCTTTATAAAAAAAGAACCCCCAATATTTGCTGAAGGGTGTTTTTCAAATTGTGTTCCATGGAGCTATTTCAGATGTTCTTCAATAGATACATGAGACTTTTATCCTAAAAATATAGTCTGACTTCTATTAATGCCGTAACAGAAAACGGACCTGCACATCCAAACACATTCCGTGGCCCCCTGTAACCCAGGGAATGCAGCCAGTTGATGGGTGCTGTCAGGGTAAGGGCAGACCCTGGACTAAGGTCTGGGTAGATCTTGAACTTCAGTGTTGAAATGTGTCTTCCACCAGAAAAACTGGGTTTCAGTTCTTTACTAGGCATCTTTGTGTTGCTGGAATTTGGGACTACACCTGCTTACGTAAAACCACACAAGCAAGAATACACTGAAGCTTTCCGTGGTAAGAGGATATATTACAAGGATTCTCACATAGTTATCATAGATGATTCTGGGGCTTCCTGTCTGCTTTCTGTTTGTAATAAGAAGGAATTCAATCAGTTCTTGGAGAGTGTCAGTGGTGCAGACCAGAACTCGCTTCTACTCCTCCCTGGATACCTGGATAACATGGAGCTGAAGACCACTTGTAGCTACAAGGTCTGCTGTTGAAAATTCACGGTGGTGTTGATGTGATTTAGAATTCCTTAATACGGTGTAGCAAGCCAAGCAAAACAAGAAAGAAAAGAGGACCATTGGAGATCGTGGTTGGTAGAGCAATACAATGATTAACTAGGACACAGGTCAGCATATTTTATCTGTAAAAGGCCAAATAGAAAATAGTTCTTGCTACAAGGGACAGACAATCTCAAGCAGCCATGGATAACATGTAAATGAATGGTGTGACTGTGTTCCCATAAAACTTTACGAAATCAGGTGGCAGTCTGGATTTGGTCCACCAAGCAGTTTGTGGATTCCTGATTTAGAACTTCATATTTTAATGTTTTTATGCATCATAGTTATTATTCCATGAATATATTGTCATCATAAATACATGTTAAAAATTTGAGCTTAAAGAATAAATAACTATGAATACCCTGCCACATGAACCTATTTTTATATATCGACATTCCATGAAGAAAAGATTTGCCTTTTAAAAAATGGCTTCTCAGACAACAAAAGCTTGAAGACTACAGCAGAGATGTTTGCTGCTATGAAAATGCTTCCATGTCCATTTTTTAATTAGCTTGTCCTCTAGTCACTCATTCAGAAATCACATCGATTCTGGAGAAAGCCCCAGTTCAGGCACCTTCTGAGGAGGAGAAATGTGTCCATGTCACCCTGCCCTTGGGTGACTGGGAACACAGCAGTCCCCAGGCCTCAGGTGGTACACCTGCTGGCCTGGGCCTGTGCCCTCCACCTCTACAGATGGGCCATTGGGCCAGCCATGCCCACGATCACCTGGGTCCTCCAGCAGCACTTAATCAGCACCCCATTAATCATGACTGCTTTCTTCCCCAGGGAGAGCGTGGGAAGGAATAGGGGTCAGATTTCTAGCTAGAACTGACAGCTCTTTTTCTGCTCCTCTACAGATGCTCCCTGCAGCTGGCAGAGCCCAAGTAGGCAAAATAGAGTTTGGGTGAAGTAGGAGAGAGCAAATGCCTGGTCTGGGGAAGACCCCTGGGGGCAGTTTCCCCAGAGCTCTGCCTGCATCCTTCCAAGGATGCTTCTTCTATTGTATACCTTGTGGAGTAATATAGACCCTACCCTGAGACTGCTGGTAGAGCAGACCCGTAGAGTTCACTGTGATATACACAGAAGAAGACCAACAAATCAAAGTATAAGGAGGTGCCCCAAGATGCCAAGGAAAGGGACATTATGGTGCTGTTCATTATGGTGCTATTGCTATTAAAATGTAGATACTACTAGGGAAGGGTCATCTTTGAAGTTACAACTGCCTTTCTTCAGGAAGAATCTGGTGGGGGAGAAAAGTGTTGGGTCTTACTTAGCCAGAGGTTCTGCCCCTTACTAGCTGTGTGTGTGACTTTCTTTAAATTAATGACCATCTCTGTGCTGTTCCTAATCTGTACAAAAGGAGCAAGAAGGTCCACCTCCCTAGGTTTTCTGTAGGACTCAGACTCATCTGTAAAGTGCCAGGCCCTGTGGGCAGCAAGCGCTGATCCCTCAGCTTCACCTGACTCTAGGAGCCTTCACTGGGACCAGGTGGTACAGCATGGGAGGGTGGTGGCTGAGCTGCCTGCACTGGTGGTAGAAGGTGGTAAGAAAGTGGGGAATCCTTGCTATGTGCCCTGTTCCTTACCAGGGACCTTACCTGTACATATGTTTACAGTGCCCCTGTGGGGCAGGTGCCACTGCCAGCCTCATTTTGTAAGTGAGAAGCCTGAGACACAAAGAGGAGCACCTTGCTTCTGAAACCAGTAAATACTGCACAAAACCTATAACTGTCAGAACTGGGATTTGAACTTGGGGAAAGGCTGTACTATCAAGCACCAAAATGAGGCTCAAATGCCCAGTTCTTCCTAGGGAGCTAGGGGACACTTGCTCTGCCTCTCTGAGAGAACTCTGGTCAAGGCCCAGGTGTGCTGGGCCCAGGTGCGCTGCAGAGCTGTGGGCAGAAGCCCAGGCCCTGGCCACTCCACAGTCCACACCGCCACAGAGATGCCACCTCTGAGGCAGCTGAGGCCCAGCCCCTATGCACGGTGAGGAAATTTCTGCTCTCAAAGGACAGAATGAGTCACCTGCTCACAGCTAGCTAGGTTGGGAAATTCCCCTTGGACATCACATCTATGCCCACAGACCCAAGCACAAGACATGAGGGACATCTCCAGAGCCCCTGGAAGAATGTCCAAGTCCCCAACTTTAGCCACATGAGAATCCAAAAAAAGATTCCTGCAGCCCAAGCTCCTCAAGTCTGATCCAGAGGGCATGGGTGTCTGGGGAATTCACTCTTCCCTCTTTACCTGCTCCCCAGGTAATTCTAATGCACTCCATACCCAACACCCAAGGACTTGATCCTGACCCCAAAAGCTTTTAATACCATATACCTAACCAGAATCACAGCCTAAGCACACCACCTATCTGAGGCACTAAATATACATTAAAACATAGACTCCCAGGCAAATCCAATTTGGCTCTTTGGAGCTGGGGCCCTGGTTCTGGAATTTCTGGAACTGTCCATGTGATTTAACATGGGGCCAAGACTGAGGATCACTACTGCAAACGTGACAACCTTCCAATTCTTCCAACACAGGGGCCTGGAGAGCTGATCCGCCTCCAGGGGATACTGAGCTCCCTGGACTGGGCAGTGGGTGCCTGGGGGAGGGTAGGAGAGGAAGAGGCTCTGGAAAGAAGGTGCTGGACAGATGCATGGGCAGGCCTGGGTCCTTGAGAGACCTTTGTGTGTTCTTTGCTAGGCCCAGGATGGAAACTGCTGAACGGGGGGCAGCTGGACAACAGTTTGGGGAGACAGCATGGGGAGCAGTGGCAGCTGGCGCCTAAGGGTTCACTCGTGAACAAGCAGTTCTGAGAGCTTCCAGAGCCACTCGGAGGCCCACGGAAGGCAACGATAATCACGGTGGTGACAACACATTCTAAAAAGAATGAGAGCAAGCTCCTGCTTCATCAAAATGGCCCCCAGCAAGCACATCCAGGCACTGCTGTCTCCTACCTGTGCTGAAGGCACCACTTCCGGTGACCAAAACTAAAACGCTGTTCTCTTTGGAAACCAGCATTCATGTCCACTCCTGCTGCCGCCGCCTCCTCTTACACACCACTCTTCCCTCTGGAGGGGAGAGCTTGCCTGGCCAGTGTCTCTTGAGGCTGCTCCATGAACTACTTCAAGGCTGCTGGGTTTGTGTCTCGAATCCTGCAGGAGGTGGTTGAAAGCCATGGTCAAAGAGTTTTCTTGGTCAACTTCTTTAGACACAGAACAATTTCTGCCTGGTCCCAGGAGGCCCAAGTCCCCAACTCCTCCCAAGCTGCTCTTCTTGGTGCAGGGCCTGACCCCCATGTTTGGGGTAGTGGCCCAGGAACCCACCATGCACTACTTATACCCAACACTGAGTTTCTCTGAGCCTTATTCTTTGCCTGTATTTTAGGGGAAACTTCACAAGTTTCAGTATCCCTGGTGTACAGTTCTGCATACTCTCTAGGACCAGGAATATCATGATGTTTAGGTTCTGTTATAGGGCACAGCACATCTTCAAATAGGGAGATTATCTAGGCCTGAGCTAAGCAGGAAAGCCCTTTAAAAGAAGACTTTTCTCAGACTAGTTAAGAGAAAACCAGAGCGATTAGAATCATTAGGATTCCATGTGCCCTTGGTGGCATGAAGATAGAGGGGCTGTGGAGGGACAGCCTGGAAGCAGCTTCTGGAAGCTGAGTGCAACCACCTCACTGACAACCAGCAAGGCCACAGCACCTCAGTCCTACAACCACAGGGAACTGAGTTATGTCAATAACAGGAATGAGCTTGGGAAAAGCAGAATCTTCCCCAGAGCCTCCAGACAAGACCTTGGCCCACCAAGACCTCCACATTAGCCCTGAGCAGACTCCAGCCCCTCCGTACAGACTTCTGATCTACAAACTGAGCCAACAAATGCATCTGGTGGGAAGTCCCTGAATTAGAGGTAATTTGTTACACAGCAAGAGAAAACTAACCCAGCCTACTAAAGTAACTCAAATTTGGGCATGGGTGAGGATTACCTATAATCATGGATATAAGAGCACATTGCATTCCTCGAGTCACCAACCAAAACAGAATGACCAAGGGAAGCCTGGGTCAGGGAAGGAGCTCAATGATCACTGAATAAATAAGCCTAGGAGTGATCATCAGATTTCAATAGTCAACTTAGCAGGCTATTTTAGGGACCAAGTGAGAAAATACAGAGGAAAGGGCTTCCTAAAGCTGCAGTTATTTTAGTCGAGTATGGTGTGGCACGTCACATGGCATGTCCCATCTGTGCTGTGTTCTCTGGGCTTTGCTCACTGTGTCTGCTCCCGGCAATGTGGTATAATGGCTGGAATGTGGTTTCTAGGGACAGGATACCTAGGTTCAAGTCCCAATCCTTCTACTCATGACCTCGGCAGCTTTGGGAAGTTGCTGTACCTGAAAGGAGACTAGTAGGTGCCTCCCAGGATTTTAATGACTACATGTAAATGACCCAGAACAATGACTGGCACATGGGGTACCCTGCACAATTGCTATGTACTTTGTCTCAGAGTGGAATTCAGTCATCTGGGTCTGGAGTAACCTGTACACAGGCCTGGGACGTTGTCCCCTTGGCACCAAGTTTTGCATTAACCTAGTCTTTGAATAGTTAGTGCATAGCAACCACTTCTCACTACTGATTCCTACAAGATATACAGGTCATCCAAGCTCCTCTGCTGTCCCCTCCCCACCACACCTGTCACTACTGAATTCAGCCACTCCTGCCCTAGGCCCAAAGGTAGCATGGTGCCATCTCACAGTGGTGAGGTTGGACATGTTTTGTGGCTCCCATCTATCATTTCCTGAGTCTGGAATCCATTCACCCCAACTTCACACTCGGTGATTTTCCATCATTTCCAAGTCTGGCCTTATGCCCTCCAATAGGTTGCAATTATTAATAAAAATGGTGATGTTCTATTTCTCCCACTGATTTCTCAGAACACACTGTTCCACAAACAATCCACAATTTCCTACCTCTGAGTCTTTTGCTCCAGCAATTTCTTCTTCTCAGAATGTACTCCCTTCCCCCACAACCATAGCTACCTCACCAAACCCAGCCCATCCTCCCTCAGACAGTTCAACCAGCTCCCACAAAACTGGACCGAGTTCTGCCTTCCAGAACACCCAACGCACATTTGTTGTGCCTCTCTTAAGGTAAACAACAGCGTTCAGTCTGTGCAGAGACACTATAACCTAGAAGCCCTTTCAGAATTAATGAAGCTCAGGCGGGGGCAGTGTGACCCCATGCCCAACCCCTAACAGGTGTCCTACACACAACAAGTGTATGACAATTCTTTTTAGACCCCAATGCAGCTATTCATCATTTAACAGATGTGCAATCAGTGCCTAATCTGATTTAGGTGGGGTGGTAGGGACCAAGGATAAAAGATGGCCAGGGTTCAGTCCTTCCCTTTAAGGAGATCATTGTGAAGCAGTCAACTCTGATAGTGTCTGAATGTGTGAAAGAGGGAGAGAGAAAGAGAGAGAGGGAGGGAGGGAGGATATTTTAAACAGAGAACCCCCAAGAGGCTGGAATGTTGGAGAAATTGCCTGCTGTCCCAGTGGCTGAAGGGGAAGGGTGGCCACAGCTGCTGAGGGAGGAGTCGGCAGCAGCAAGAGCCCAAGGTTTGCTAGAGGGAGGAACCTGGACTTGCTCTTAACAGTGGAGTGAGGTCATGGGATTATTTTAACCAGGGAGGTAATGTGGTGGGGATGGGGGGGTGGGATGGGGTGGAAGCGTCAAGATTCTGCAGTAGCCACAGGAGTGAGGCCAGCATCACTGGCCACTGACAGCTCTGGTGCCCTCCTTAGCAGCTGGTCAGAGAGCTGTCCTGCCACACCTGTATCCAGGCCACCTGCAAATACACATGTGAGGTTCTAAATGGCCAACAAAGCCCATCTGTCTGTCTCGTCTCCCCCAAACACCACTGAAATAAAAAAAGATATGTGCAAATAAGAACAGATCCATAGTAGCACCAGCTGTCCAGGAAGCCTGAGGAAACAGATGAGTGGGAGTCTCATCGGAGCCACGCTGGCCTCACCTGGGTGGCCTGGACAGGGAGACACACTCAGAGGAAAGAGACTGAAATTCAAGCATAAAAGAATGCTCTAGGCTTCCAAAGAGACCAGTGTGGAAAGGAAGGAAGCGGTAGGGAACTGAGACCCCCGCCCTGCACCCCTTGTGACCTTCGGTTGCATGGCTTTACTATTCTGGGAGCCTCCAGCCCTACACATGGCTTGTCTGTTCATTACAGAAATTCCTGAAGGATCTACCCACTCTTCATGAACAGTTTGTGCCCGAAAATTCTTTGAATCCCTTGCCTCAAACTCCTCGCCTCTCTGGTTCCCCTTGTCCTGGACTATGGTGCTCCATGCCTTACACAGTCCTGATCAGGCTCCCACACTGGCATTCCCATCTAAAGGAAACTCCCAGTTTTGGGTGAAGACACCTTGCCTCCCTCCATCCAGATGTGCCTGGGCTCTGTGGAAGTGACATTCTCCCTTCCTGGAGGAGTGGCAACCTCAGCCTGGTGTAACCAACGCGGGGCCTTGATGCTATTGGGAGAGCTGGCATCCAACAATCTCTACAAAAGATGCTGAGAATCTGGTGACATTGGACTGATTTCCGCCTCACTGACTGCGAGAGTGCAACAGGGCCAAGATGGCAGACCTTGAGGAAAAAAGGGTTAAAACCCTGAGATCCATGAGTCAGCCAAGACTCAAAGTGAAAGAGAGAAGGGCTAAAATCGGATGCCACCCACTTACCTCTTCTCAAAGAAATTACTCGAGGAATTACTCCAACAAAATAAAAACTATACCAGAATAAGTAATTCGAGAAAGGGCAAGAAGGCATACTCAAGAAACAGGGAAAATAAAAGCAGAACATGTACAGTCACCTCTAAACAAATGTCCCTAATGCTGGGTTTATCTTGTTGGGAATCACACACCATTTAATTCTTTACATGAATAGAGAAATACCTGTAACTGAAGGGCAACTATTTCTAGAAGAAAAATAAAATGCAGACCTTTTAAGCCACTGTATATATGGGAGAAGGGAGGAACTGAGAAAATCCAATTAATTTAGCAAGAGTTAGGAAAGGAAAAATTAAACAGGAGAACAAAAAACAATAAACAATAAACAGGAGAACAATAAGTACAATAAGCTAGAGACATAAAAGAATATGACAAAAGTAAGACCAAGCATATTAACCAATTTAATAACATGAATAAATTCAATGATCTTATTGGGTAAAAAAAAAAAAAAATCTAGCCATATGCCATTTGTAAATAATAAACTTAAGACAAATTGATGAAGAAAGGTTAAAATAAAAAAAGTGGAAAAAAGACTTAACAGGCAAAATGGTAACAAAAAGAGTGTAGAAAAGTCAATATGAAGCTCAACCATAATGCAAAAATATTAAATAAAGTGGGACATTTTATACTGTTCAGGGGCCTACAGGAAGACACAAAATCATGAAACTTTACTGGGCCTGAACTACAGGACCACAAAATAGATGAAACAATACATTCTTAAAACCACAAAGAGTAAAGGTAGAAAATAAGAACTGTTTTGAAGATTATGAATTAGTTTTGATGGGACAAGTTGCCTCCAAGGAAGAATAGGGAAGATCTGAAGATCTGATTAGTAGGCTTAACTCCCTATACACTCAGGAAACAGATAAAATTCCTTTTCTTCAAATGCTCTGTACCACACTGCAAGAAAACCTCCAATTCCTAAGTGCCTAAGTTGTACAGACTCTGGCGGCAGTTCTTAATGAAATGATATCTGAAGTGAACAAACAGCAAAACATGAAAATTAAAAAAGTAAACTATGCATGTGCCAATTTAAAACTGCTTTTCTAAATAACACTTGAATCAGAGAGAACCAGAAAAAAACTGAAATTGAAAGAACTAAGTGTATGTGTGTGTGTGTGTGAGTGTGTGTTACTGGGGACTGAACCCAGGGGCGCTCTACCTCGGAGCTATATCCCCAGCCCTTTTTATTTTATTTTGGGATAGGCTCTTGCTAAGTTGCACAGGCTGGCCTCAAACTTGCAATTCACCTGCCTCAGCCTCCTGAGTCACTGGGGTCATAGTCATGTATCACCATGCCCCAACTGAGAGACCTACTTTTTGAAAACTATGGTATATAACCAAAACTGCACCGAGGAAAATATAAACCTTCAATTCATGTATGATAAAAGAAGAAAGACTGAAACTAAATAAAAAGGATTTCACCTAAGAAGCTGAAAAAGAACAATATAAATCAAAATAGCCTAGAAGAAAAAAATGAATAAAGTTGAAACAAAGATAAATGAATGGGAATGACAGCACCCACAACAAAGATCAGACTGGTCCTTGGAGAAGAGCAGTATGGACAGCTTCTGGCAAATCTGACCAGCAGTCAAGAGCAAATCACAGTAAGCACTAAGCAAGGCAATGTGAATGTACATAGGGAAACTGTTTTAAGAGAGCTGGGATATAATGTGATGTCCATGACTTTGAGTATTGATGATTTTCAAGAAAACTATAAAACCAAAGGAGAGGAAAAAAAAACAACTGAATAGACCAACAACTATAGAAGAAAGACTACCAAAGAGGGAATTCCAAATTAGTAAAGCAAGAAGGGGCTGTTTAAATAAAAGACCCAGAACAACTGCTGTCTGTCCACTCTACCAACACATACTAAGTGCCTGCTGCGTGTCAGGCACTGTTGGAGGTACTGAGGGTTCAGCAGAGGGCAAAACAGAGAAGGTCACTGGCTGAGGGTCCATCCAGAAAAGAAGCAGAGTAAAACAGATGAAATAAACATCACAGCACGTGGTGGTAAGTGCCATGAAGAAAACCAAATAGCAACATGGAATTCAGAGTGAGGGAAGGTGGGCAGAGGAGGGGGTCCATGTGCTATGCACACACAGGCATTTGTATGGATTAAAAGTATAAGAAATATACAAGAAACTCCATGAGACATGCTGGCACCATTGGAACATTTGTATATTAGTGTGATATTAGAACATGACCTGTAAAGCCTGAACTGGACCCCAGTGCTATTAAAAGAAAAGACGAATACATTTGCATACGTACAAATATAACAAAAGACTATATAACAAAAGATCCCCTTGATGGTTAAAAAGCAAATGACAGAATGGGTAAAAATATTTGGAGATTTCTGAATTCCTAAGAGTAGGTTAAATCCCCAGAATTTGAGAAATAAAAAGACTTAACCCTCCATTATTCACTCCATCAAAGTAAATCTTTGTCAGACATATTTCTTGTGTGTGTGGTGGCAGGCTTGATAATAAAATTGGTATTGAGATATTTGCCACACATATAAAAAAAGGGTCAATATACATAATATGTAATAAGTACCAACAAAACAATAAGACATATAGCCAATAAAATGGAGAGAGGAAATGAACAGATCATTATTGAAGTAATAAAAATGTCTAATAAAGATATGACAATTTGCTGGTCTCATTAGTCATTAAAGGCATATGTTCAAAGTCAGTATCATTTTTTCCCAACTGGTCAGCAAAGAGGAAAATGATTGGCACCTTCAAGGATTGGAGAGGCCTGGCCAAAGCACAGCTGAAACATTGCTGGGAGGGGGAGATTAGGAGAACATTTTTACATGTCTACCAAAATTTACAACTTCACAAGTACACACCACACATCAACCTACACACACGGACACACAAATGCACATGGGATGGGTACAGCACTATCTCTAAGAGTACTGATGGAAATGGCCCTAATGTCCATTGGCAGGAATTTGGTTTAATAAGTTATGATATAAGTCCACTGAGGAGAGTAATAGTGGGACACTACGTTTTCTTAATGGAAGATACGCATATACTCCTCTATCAATAATAAAAGTCATTGTGACTTTTAAAAAAAATATTGTTATTTTTAGTTGTTAATGGACCTTTATTTTTATTTATTTGTATATGGTGCTGAGAATTGAGCCCAGTGCCTCACACGTGCTAGGCAAGTGCTCTCCCGCTGAGTCACAGCCCCAGACCTCATTGTGACTCTTCCTCCGTGTATTCCCATTTTCCACATGAGTGTTAGAGAGGCTGAGAGGCCTGGCCAGGTGGTGAGTTTCAGTCCGTCTGATCCTGCATACTCTGCAGTTGCACACGCTTCCTTTCAGTGGGATGTCTAAGGCACAATCTCCTCCCCCCCCCCCCCCATATACACATACACACGTCTTCATGCAGCTGGAAATGCTGGCAAGGTCTTGGATGATAAACACCAACTTGTCAGCTTGTACTGGGGTAGAATTGTGGTGTGGGTGAGATTTACAAGATGTATGTTTTTTCTGTATACATTTCTATTCTGTTCCTTAAAAACAAAACAAAACAAAAACCCCTACCAATATACATGTTTCACTTTTACTATTTAAAGCTCAGAAGGCTGAGGCAGGAGGATGGCAAGTTCAAAGCCAGCCTCAGCAACAGTAAGGCGCTAAGCAACACAGTGAGACCCTGTCTCTACATAAAATACAAAAAAAAAAAAAAAAAAAAATAGAGCTGGGGATGTGGCTCGGTGGTTGAGTGCCTTTATTTGGGGTGCCAGTACCCACCCCAAATAAAAATGATCCAAAATCCTAGAGACAAAGCAGAATGGTGGTTGCCCAGACCTGGGACAGGGGGAGTGAGGAGGGATGGGTTAGCGGGTAGTTTCTCTTTTGCAAGACTTTATGAATATATTCAAGTTTATGAATATATTTAATCTCACGGAACTGTAAGCTTAGAAATGGTGAAGATGGTGAATTTGATGTTACAAGTATTTTACTATAATAAAAAAAATTTTAATATATCTTTTGTTTAGAAAACAGTTGAACAGGGAAGGGCTACCGAGAGAAGAGGGGCCCTTTTGCAAGGTGGCACCCCATCAGGGCAAGAAGGACCAAGGTCAGCTCCTCCGCAGCCCCACCTAAAGCCTGACAGGGAGGGCCTGTGCTCTCCACTCCCCACCCTCCCATGGAACCAAAGCCTCACAGCATGGCCTCTGCTGGTGGGTAGCGGGAGACCTGTATCTTGGAGCCCTAGGCACTAGGCTTGGCCTCACTGCAGCTGATAAATGGTGAAAGGAAAACCCCCAGTTGTTTGGCAGGGGCCAGCCTCAGTGGGCCACAACACAGCTGATTTCCAAGGGCTAGCGAGGAGGCTAGGGTGCTCTGGACCCAAGCACTGGACTTCACACCATGACCCCAGACAAGGTGAAGAAGGCTGGTTCTGAGGACCCAGCTGCCACCCTGCCATCCAGCAGCCCCTCCATTCTGAATGAGATATATGCAGACAGAGCCAGCACACAGGAGAGCTGCATGTGCTCTGCCTGGGACAGGGAATTGTGGGATAAATGTTTCTATTTTCACTCTTCTTCCTGCTGTTGTGGTCTGTGGATCAATATGAAAATATAAAAATCCAAGACACAGGGACACACATAGAAGAATCACATGGAATCATCCTAGTGGTCATGCCACTGACAACTGGGAGGGGAAACAGGAATTACTGGCATGCCTCATTTGTCCAATGTCCCAGAAATAGCCTGGGACACCCCAGAGAGTCAGCCCTGACATCATCAGCAGAAATTGAGTCCAGACCCTGGGTTAATCCATTAATAGCTGGTGATCTCAGCTGAATTACTTAACCTCTCTGAGCCTCACTTGCTCCATGAGTCAGAAGTGAAGCACCTCACCTCTACTTGGGTTTGTCATGTGGGTCAGATGCAACAAAGCATATGTGAGATTAGCACAGACCTAGAATACAAGAGGCGCTCGATAAATGCCAGTGCCCTTCTTGGATTATGATAGAAGAACTTCCAAAGCTCCTTCCCTCAGTCCATTTTTCCTCTTCTGATTCCATTTTGGGGTTGGGTCAGCTCTTCAAGGTTCCTGCCTTCTTCCCTTAGTCAGGCTTACAGCTGTCCCTTTCCTGGCCCTGGCCTCTGCTTCAGAAGCCTATGCCACAGTCTGAGAATTCTATCACAGGCATCTAGGCACCAAGAAGCCATTTAGGACTTTCTTGGTCCCTGGTGGAGTTCTTGAGAGAGGCTTTTCACCCACATGGTGGCTGACTTGTGGATCCCAGAGTTGTACCCACAAGAATGAGCAGACAGCCACAACAAAACAAGCACCGAGTCACCGAAAAGGCCAAGACATGCCTGGAGAGCAACCCCAGAGATGTCCTCCAGAAAAGGAAGGCGGGTGAGAAACAGAGGATGGTGATGCGTTTCCATTTGAATTGAGAACAGAAAAAGGGGAAGTTGGAGCCCAAGTGACTGGCAGTGGTAGGCAGGAAAACCCTGTTCTACAGGCTGGACATTGGGACCAGCAGAAGAAAGATTCCTGGTCTTCAAGCAGTGCAGGGCAAGGCTGGGGAGCAGCTGGTGGTGTGAGGTGGGCACAGCCTCAGAGCCTAGGAGACAGCCTCAGAGACTAGGGTCAGGGGACACACCACAGCTGCACCTGGAGGCCCAGGTGCTCAGAGAGAGGTGGGGGGTAATTTCCTGCTACACCAAGCCATGCCTCCAGGGGGCCCTCTCTCACTGAAACTGGGTACTCGCCACAGGGGCACGGAGAGGACAGCTTCTCCCCTCCCTGGGTACATCAGAAAGCCCACATCCAGCTGACAGCTAAGTAAGCGACTTCCATGAGACACCAGCACAGTGTAGGACCCCAGGGTGAGAAAATGATGGAGGCCTTGCCCCTGTCCAGCGTGTTGCAACCGTGGTGGGAATACGGACAAGGACCCTTCCCCAGGGGGCCCCACCTGAGCTGCTTCCCCAAGAGGACTTCAAACATCTTCCTAGTTTGTGGAGGCTAAAGCCAAGAGCAGCGCAGGACCCCAACATTGTTTAGTGCCTGCCATGCGCCAGTGCTGTCCTTAGGGTGTCACTGTCACACTAATCCTGCAAGCAGGCTCGTCATCACCATCTGACAGCTGAGGAAACTGAGGCTGTGAACACAGAGAGCAGTGGACAGCCTCCATGGCAGGGTCCAACACTCTGTGTGACATAAAATTGGATGCCACTGGTCTTTGTCACTGTGTGGCTTGGGGCAAGTCACTGAACACCTTGGATTCTCAGTTTCCTCGTGTCTAAAATGGGAGCAATGGTGCACACCCCCCACCAGCATAAGAATTAACCAATGCAGAGCCGACTTTCCAGAAAATGAGACATTTTCTCTCTTGCACTTCAGTTACTTCTGATCTTTTAGTTTTACTTATAGCTGTAAGGATTTTGTCTTCTAAAATAAGGTGTCAGATGCCACTACAAGAGCCCTGCATCCTATTCATAGGGAGGCCACGGGAAAAAAAAGAAAAGCAGGTTGAGATCCTGGGAGATCCCAGCAACAGGATCTCAACCACTGGGCCGCAGGTGGGGTGTGCTAATAAATGCCTGCTGAGAAGACTGCAAAACGGGGCGTGTGGTTTTGGAGGGAGGAATTGTTTTTCGTGCCCACGACAACTGCCTCCATAGTTCACAGGGTAAGCCTGGGGACATGGGCCCTCTGGAGTCCTTGCCCAGCTTCTGGCTCAGAATCTAACCTGCCCAGCTCTTGCTGGTCATTTGCCTTCCCCCAATAGTGCCACAACCAATTTAAAGTTTCACCAGACACAAAAGGCCATGCCAAAGGAAACTGCAGGCTCCAGAGCCCACTTAGCCCCCTGGTGCTCTGTCTTTTTTTGACCTTGTGGCTGCATGAGTGGCAACCTTTTTCCATAGAAAGTTTCCATTGCATCAGTTATTTACATTCTTACCACCTATATGTGGGCTCTGGTTTCAAATCAGTGAACCAGAGCAGGTCTCATGGGGCCCATCACAACTCACAGGGAGTGAGGAGGCCTGTCACCATGGCCAAAGGACTCACAGCCCTGGGACAGCCCTTGGAGCCAGCATTTAGGGGCACGGGCTCCTGGGTTAGAACCCGCTCCTCTGCTTCCAGCTGTGCGACCACAGGCAGGTTAGTTATTACTATATCTGAACGTCCAGGAACCAAGCTATAAAGTAGGAGGAACAGGAGCACCCATCTGGCTGGAGGGGGAGGACTCCATCAGGCAACCCACAGAAAGCACTTAGGAAGGCGCCTGCTCAATCCTCCACATAGGTCAACGAATGTGCCCCTCTTCTACCAGCCTGGCTCAGACCCCCATGGCCACCCCCTCACCTGGACCAACGCACAGCAGGGTCTGAACTCTCCTCCCAGCTCACTCTTCTTAAGGCCAGAATCCTGACACCAGCTGTCACTCCCCCTGCCACCCAAATCCTCCAGTGGTTCTCCTAGAGAGTACCGACTCCAGTCAGGATCTCCTTCCCGAGCCTGCCAGGCTGCCTCTGGCATCCACACTACTCTGCAAAACTCCAGCCGTGCCAAACCACCAGGCTCAGTGTTCACATGCCTCTGTATCGTTCTCTCTGCCAGGAATGTTTTTCTCCATTTCACTAAAGAACAAGTCCAACCCACATTAGCCCACATGAGCCCAGCTCATACGCCACCTCCTCCACGGAGCCCTCCATCCCCCACCCCTCTGGGCAGCTGTGATCTCTCACAGCGTTTGGTCTCTTTATGGAGGTGTTTGTGTGGGGAACATGATCCACCCAAATGCTACTCGGCACTGTAGACAAAACACACAGTCCTTGAGGACAAGATTGGGATGTGTGTGATTCATCTCTGTCACTCACAGAGCCTCAAATATAATTGGTGGCAATAAGTGAGTGAATGAACACTAAGTTCTCTCAGTTTACTACCCCTGGGTGATAAAGGAAGATGAGTGGGCACATGGGTGAAGATGAGTTAACAGCCCAGTGCCATCTACACACTCTTGGCACTTCCTGAAGGTCCTGGCAGACCAGGTGTCAGCTAGGACCCCAAGGGGCTCCCAGCCTCATCCCCACCCACTGCACTGCTGAGCCCCACAGGCCAGGGCCCAGGAGCCTGTCCAGTGTCACCCTCTGAATCTCAGCATGGGGGCCCTGGTGTCATCTGAGCAGTTGTGAGGTGAGCAGGAGCTGTGGCTGATGTCCAGCACCTCCTCCGCCCCCATCCCAGGTGTCACCAGGTTTTCAGGGAACTGGTTACCTGAGTCTCTCCAGCCTGTCAGCTCCCGGCCACCCTCCTGCTATCACCTTGGCCAAGGGTTCGGCACCTCCTGTCTCCCCCACCCTCTGGTCTTATGACATGATGCCCTTCTTTTCAGGTCTACCCTCCATGCTGCCCGGAGGGGTACTTCTCCATAGCAGCTCTGGTTAGGCCATGGTGCTCCTTGGCCACTTTGAGGATCATGGCAGCTTCTCCCTGTTCGAATGCCCCAACCGTCCATCCAGAGCTCTGCCTCATGGTACTGGGCTATCTGCCCTCCTGCAGACAATGTGGCCTTCAGGGCCAGAACATGCCGTCCTGTCTACACCTCCGGTGCAGAGCTCGGTGCTTGGCATGCCACAGGTGCTATGAAAGCGTGTTGACTGAATGAGTAACAAAGCGCACTCACACCTTCCCTGGGCTACCTGCCAGGGTGTGGCCCCACCACCACCACACTCAGGACCTCACTTTCCAGGACCAAGCAACGGGGGAATCTGCTAACCACCAGGTACGCCCTCCACCTGGACTGAAGGGCTTTTCCAGGGAAACGGCCACCCCTCTGTCTGTGCTGAAGGTCTCTGAACCCCAAATGGCCTGAAGTCAGCAGGGCAGACAGCTCTCTTTGTGTTGGCTGTGGGGCCTGGGAACACAACTCAGAGATGAGCAAAGCTTTGGGGCGTTTCCAGACGCAGCGGAAGGAATCCAGTAGTTGTTCCCTCTCTGGCCCACTCTGTACAAGACCTTCCATATTGTTTACTTCCCAGCTGCCCACCCTGCTCACCCCCTCCCCAGACTGTGCCTCCCACCTTCCAATCTTCTTATCCACCCCTGGGTCCAGCCTTGCCTGGTTCCCTACTTATCCTTCTTCAAGTAGCTAAACTTAGAGAACTATGAGACTGCCTGTGGAGTGGGGTAGGTAGGAGGGACATGGGTGTGGCTGCAGCACCTCCATGACTGACCATGTAGTCCAGAACAACTATGTTCACGGCAGTCCTCAGGAAACCCATCTCTAAGGACCCCTTCTGTTCTAGCTCCCTGTCAAGTGGCTGATTACCAGCCAGAATAATTCTTCAGAATTAAAGAAAAACAAACAGAGAACCACATGTTCTTTGCTCTTCCTGAAAGCCAGGATGAATCTTTAACTTCAGGAATTCAAGTTAGATCCCTTGTTGATCCTTGAAGGAATGTCCCCACTTGGTAGCAATTTCTGCATCTATATATACTAGGGGTTTTAAATACACTTGCATATTTGTTCTGATTTTTATTTTAACTACTAGGTGAGACAGACCTCCATCACTCTCCTACTACAGATAATGTGAGGCTCTGGGAGTGACGGGCTGGTCCCAGGCCCCTCAGCTGGTGTGAGGGAGAAGTGGAAGTGGCCCAGGTGCCCCCTGATAGATAGGCCAAGGACTTCAATAAAACAACAGTGCTCACCTCCCTCTAATTTTCCCTCAAACCCTTGCCATGATGTAAAAGTGCACAAGATAAGTTTATTTCTAGAAGGCAGGTGACTTGCAGGCACAACATTCTAAAGAATAGACAATACTCAGAGCTGGACTCAGTCCCGGCAATGAAGGCTTTCTTTTCTTTTCTTTTCTTTCTTTCTTTCTTTCTTTCTTTCTTTCTTTCTTTCTTTCTTTCTTTCTTTCTTTCTTTCTTTCTCTTTCTTTCTTTCTTTCTTTCTCTTTCTTTCTTTCTTTCTTTTCTTTCTTTCTTTCTTTCTTTCTCTCTCTCTCTCTCTCTCTCTCTCTCTTTCTTTCTTTCTTTCTTTCTCTTTCTTTCTTTCTTTTCTTTTCTTTCTTTTTTTAAAATATTTTCTTAGTTGTTAATGGACCTTTATTTTATTCATTTATTCATATGTGATGCTGAGAATCGAACCCAAGGCCTCACACATGCAAGGCAAGTGCTCCACCACTGAGCCACAACCCCAGCCCGAAGGCTTTATTTCTGAAGATTTCACTCCTGCCATCACTGGCCTCTAGACCTCTGAGCTCCTTCCAGGGCAACAGCAGCTCTCCTGCAACACAAGGTGAGGCCTCATTCCTCCTGGTTTCCCAGGCCCTGCCCAGGTCCAGACATATGAGAAGTGCCCAGCACAACAAGGAGACAGAGGCTTCTGGGCAGCCCAGGTAACACCTGCCACCTTTGGGAGAGGAGTTACCGGTCCTGGCCTGCATCTCCGGGAGAGCAGAGTAACTATGACAGCAGCACTTCCCTGGAGAGCAGTGTCTTCCACAGGCTTTTATGGCAACCGTGTTTACCTCCAGCCTGAAGAGGAGGAAGGAGGCAGGGACTTGCCAAGACCAGCCTTACCAAGTGCCAGGGCCAGGACCAAATCCCATTCAGCCTGTGTGCAAGTCTAGACACTTGGAGCACATGTCTGGAGCAAAGCATGGCTCCTGTGCATATGGGACACAACCAATGGGCATGACACACACAAAGTGTCAGAGGACGAAGTGACTAGAAAGGACAGGATGGGAGCCTTGAGGAACGGGAGGGCTCATGGAGGCAGATGGGGGAGTGAGGTGGCATCTGGCTGAGGGGATTGCATTTGCACAGTGCACCTGCAAGGAGCCTGCTTGGGGCTCTACATAGCTGCTTGCTCACTGAGGGGACAATCACTTTCCTAGTGTCCAGGCTGGACAGTGGAAACCTGTACCCAGGAGCGAGAAACCAGGCAAAGATGACACCCTAAGAAAATCTGACACCACCACGTGCACAACCAGCCTCTGCTCTGGGACACTGAGGGGACATGATCGTCTCAGCCTCCGTGTAACATTGTATGTGTTCTGTAAGGCTGCTGTAACAAATTAACCACACCAAATACGCTGAAACAACATAAATGCATCATCTGAGGGTGTTGGAGCTCAGAAGTCCAAAATGGGTCTCACTGGACTGAAAGCAAGGTGTCAGCAGGGCTGCCAGAGGAGAGTCTGCTCCAAGTCCTAGCTTCTAGAAGCTGCCCCATTCCTTCCTTGGCTGGTAGCCCCCTCAAAGCCATCGATGCATCACCCTGATGCTGTCATATGCCTTCATCCACCATGTATAAATTATCACACAGCACCCCATAAATTTGTACAGTTATAATAGTACATATGTATATATATATGTACAGATTTATTTATATTTTAAAGGTCCTTATGATTACATTAAATCCACATGGATAATCCAGGGTAATCCCTATTTCAAAGCCAGCTGATCTTCAGTCTTGATTCTATTTACTACCTTAATTCCTCTTTGCCACAGTCTAACATAATCACAGGTTCTGGGAATTAGGATGTGGACTTCCTTGCCTGTGGGGGTGGGGCATTACTGTGCTACTATCTTGCATACAACAGCTCCAGGAGGAAGGCAGCCAGGATGAGAGGGGATGGGGGAGCAGACTCCCACACCCACTGCATCGGGAGCAGTTGCTTCCCGGCTGCCCGCTTAGCACACATCACCCTTGAAAACCTCAGCATGTTTCCACACTGAGCCAGGCACAGGCAGCTCCCACAGTGACTGCAGGAGCAGAGCCAGAAATAACGCCACTGAAATGGAAAACATCCCCTGCCCATTACTCCACTCACTCTCCCACCACGAAGGGAGGCTCCTGCGGGGCCTAGGTTGGAGGCCCTTCCAGGGTTGGCTGAGGATATAGGAAGCAGTTGTTCTGCAGCCTGGCTCTGGGCAGTCACACAGGTGTGCGGGGGTGCCCGCGGGATCTGAATATGGGCCCGGCCAGGCACCCTCACCTTTGCACCATGGGTGAGGAGCTTGAAGTCTCTCTCCAGCCTCACTGCCCCTGAGCCACAGGGTCCAACCAGCTCCCAACTGCTCCTTCTCTAGCTTCTTGCCACCAGGTGCTGGGATCTATTGGACACTCATCTCTTAAGCTCAGAGGCCATGCTGCTCTCATCTTGACCCTTGGGCCTCTGGGATGTGGCTGGGCTCCTTTCCCAGTCCTGCTTCTATCCTATGTGCCTGCCCACCTCCTCTACTTCCCGCCCTGGGAATTCCATTTGGGAAGCTTAGTGAAAACCCTTCTGCCTCCCAAACTCCTTTTCTTAAGGGTTTTTCAGAGAACAAGGTTCACTCACTGAGGGGCTGAACAACTTGACGAACCAGCTATGTCCAGGCCTCCCCATCCATCTTATTCACACATATGACATTGTGTCTCTATGGCCTGGGAATCTCCCCCATGACTGTTCAGTTTCTCATGTCTTCTGTCCTATTCTGCAAAAGATCACAGCAGCGAATGCACCTCCTCCATGCTGGCACCTCCAGAGCTTGCTCTTCACACTGGCTCATTCAACCCTTGTCTCTCCTCAACTCTTAGCAGCCCCAATTTATAGAGAAGAAACTGAGGCTCAGGGAAGGGAAACAACTTGCCCAAGGTCACACAGCCAGAACGGACTGAACCTGTGTGTGACTGGCTCCAAAGCCCGAGGCTGCAGTCCCCGTGTCACACCAGGGGTGGGGGAGGAGACACACAGATGATCCATGCTAAGTGCTAAAATGAAATGTTTCCAATTTGTCTCCTAAAAACCCAAGCCTTTCAAGATGTCTCCAATTTTGTCTCTTTGTTATACGTTGGGATTTCAGTGTAAGATTTTATTTGAGTTAAAAATAAATGTTGGAGGATCAAAGAGAGGTTCCACTATTTAAATCATTAACAGATCGCTGACTGTGGCCACCCCTTGCCTTGTACCCATGCAAGACCAAGGCTCAAAAATGGAAGGGACTTGCTCAAAGGCATGACCTCCCCAGCTGAAGCCAGAGAGCTCTGCCTGTACCTCCTGCCTACTCCTGGAGGGAAAATCTATTGTATGATCCATTTGGCCCTTTGCACTGCTTGGCTCAGAATAGAGAATCCAATGTGGTATGTGTCCTTGTTCTTGTTCTTACTGTGCCACATACTTGATGGCCTGGTAGTGCACATGCTCAGTCTCCATGTCCTTGTCCACACAGGAAGACATCTGTGCAGTGTAGCAGGTTCATCTGAGTGGATGAACTTGAGAAGACACAAACAAACCTGCTCTGATCAGAGCCATGAGCGATGTCATTGGGATCACAGATCACAGTGCTGGGCCCTGAGCTGCTGCTTCAGGGAGATGGAAAGAGCCCTATATTTAGAATCAAAAGCCTCAGGCAGAGTCCCACTTCTGATGCTTACCACTTTGTGGTCTTGAATCACCTACCTGGCTTCTTTGACTTTTCCTCCAGGGGAGAAAAGTATGTCCCATAAGGAGCTGGTATGAGTTGAAATGAGATAACCAGTGTGGAAATGTTGGAGGCATAAGAATCCTCTAAGCTGCAGAGTCTGGGGCTCCACCTTATCCCACTGTCTGATTCCAGAGCTGTGAGGAAGGGCCCAGGAATCTGTATTTTCAACTCACACCATAATTTGATTGCAAGTAATCAATGGACCACACTTCCAGAAATCCCTCTAGAAAGTGCTCAGTATGTGTTTGTTAGATTCTTGGATCCGTGAACATCTGCTGAGCTGCACATGGCTGCAGGGAGACATGGGCTGGAGGAAATAAGTAATTTTCTCCAAATACATTTCCTGTGAAGTCCAAATGATGGGAACTGGGTTGGGGCTTCTAGGATGGGGAGGATAATGAATGACAGCTCCCTTGTCCAAGAAGCTGCTCCTGTACACAAGGAGAGACCTGGCTGAAGGGCCACACCCAGTGGCTTAGGGTCAAACAGGGAAGGATGCTCCAGGGAGGCAGACCCCTGGGAATGAGCTCCAGAGCCTGTTCTCTTCAGCATCTTCATGAAGACAGGAAAGAAAGAACTGAAAATATGCTCATTAAATCTGCATCTGGCACCCGATTTGGCAGGGTTGCCAAAATTCTGTAAGACTAGAATTAAATTAGCAAATTGGAAGTAAAATGATTTTAAGCAGGCATGATGGAATTCATCAGGGCCAGGTGGAAGCTAGTGGGGGAAGGGGACCAGGAAAACCCACATCCCTTGGCCACGAATGGGAAAGAAACAAAGCAGTGAGCAGAAATGACCCACATGATTAAGATTCACCCTGGGGATGTGATGGTGACCATGAGGGGCCCCAGACTGCAAGGTGGCAAGAGGCTCCTTCTAGGGGGCAAGAGACGTGGCTGGACAAAAAGGATGGCAGCACTTTCTTTACAAGAGAGCCAAGAAGAAAGGACCCAGGGTGCTGCCTGGGAATGAGACAGGGCCGGTTCTCTAGACTGGCAGCTCCATGGGGCCCTCACTGGGTGATGACAGCTTGGGGGAGGCTGGTACTGCTATAATCGCCACTGCATGTTTATCAAGTCTGAGAAAAGCGCTGGGATGGACATGGTGGGGGCAGGGTGTGGCACAGATGATATGGAGGAAAGAAGAGAAGGCAAGAAGCAGAAATTGGGCACTTACTAAGTGCCAGGCACTGCATTAGACACTTGTCAAGTCCCATCTCCTCTAATCCTCACAGTAATCCTATTGCAGAGATTTTTCTCATTCTCTTGAGCTTTCTTGTTTCCTTTGTTTAAATATATATATTATGTACATAATACATATTTAAATACACAAAGTAGACAAGCCGTCCTCCACCCTCCCAAATTCTACTTCCACTCCTGTTTCACCGGGTGTCTTCTGAGGCACGGAAGTGCATCTACACGTGCACACACACGTTTAACTTTAATTGTTAATTTTCCTTCATGCACATGGTATTGAACTAAACACATCCCACAGAAACCTTCTTCCAGTTCAAACTATGTTATTAATACCATGTTAGGCCCTGTAGATTCACTTCTTTCTTTTCAAATGGCCACAAAGGATCCTACATGCACAGACATCACAAATGGTTTCAGCACTGACATTGCTGGCCACGGAGGGCATTTCCCATTTGTCACCATGAGCAATGCTATAGGGAATGCCCTTGTACATATCCATCTTTGTGTGCATGTTTTTCTCCAGCTGGAAACTGCTGGATTAAAGCAAGTGTGTTCACTTAAAATTTTCATTAATACCACTTTAGACTCTCAGGTGCCTTTGGCCCTTGCCAGCACTGGATCTTCTCTATTTTTTTTTTTTTTTTTACATTTTTGACACTCACAAGCAAAATAATCTCATTTTAATTTATAATCTTTTGGGTTTTAGTAGTGTAAGCATTTGTCATATGTTGATGGGTCATTTTTACCTCTTTGAACTCCCTGTTCCTATTTTTGCACAATAAACATTTGTTTTGGCTTTTTGTGAGTTAGTTGATAGAATTCTTCTCATGAATAGTAACTGACACATTGCTTTCTATGCATCAGGCACTATTCTAGGCTCCCCACCAACATCACACCATTGAACCAAAGCCCTGAGAGGCAGCAACAGCAATCCATGTCTATAGCCAAGGAAATAGAGGCTCAAAGACTTCTAGTCACTTGTGTGAAGTCACACACAGTTGGAAGAAAGGCAGGCCAGAGTCTAAAGGACTAGCTAAACCAACTTCTTCATCCTCAAAGAAGTTGTTTCTGAAGGCTTCCCATCCCCCACCCCTACCAAGCCTTCTAATTTATAGAGAAAGAAAATTCCCCCTTACAATTCCCCTCTTTCATGAAATGGAATTGACCCCTCCACACATTCCTTGCTAGGACACTGACATGCTCAGGTACATGCTGCAAGAGTGAGGAGCAGGATTTGGAGGGGACAGGATTTATGCTTGAGGCTGAGAGACAGGGAGAGGGAGGCTAAAGTGGAGGCCCATTGGAAAGGACCTTCAAGAGCAGACAGATAGTTGACAGGACCCTTCCTGCCAAAGGTTGGGACCAGAGAGTGGGGTGACGATGGGCCTAACATGACATCATCATCCAGTTAAAGGGTGTTCTTGCCTCCCTGGGTGTTTCCACTGACAAGCATGCTGGTTGGTAAAGATGGCCACCTGTGAGTGGTGCAAACCCACCTGTGGGTACACGGGGCTGGGGGACCCCGGGTGCAAAGCCACGCTCCACAAAGGGCTAGTTAGTCTTTAGCAGTGCTTTTAAATAAGGTTCTTTTTGAGCTCCTAAACACCACTGTCACATGTGGGTTTCTGGGTTGCTGACCTGCCACTAATTTGTCACATGTACCCTCATTATGATGAACACATGCAAGTCAGTACTCCCGCCTCCCTGGAGCACAACCCATAGTGAAGGCGGAGGGATCATTTGCATGCCATTTGCCACTTTTCTTCTGAGAAAAAAGAAATTAAGTTAACAAAATAGAAAAAAAAAAAAAAAACATGAGAAACTGACAAGCTGAAGCTAACAGGCAGAAACAAGTTTTAGTTAGTGTGCATTCACTTTATTCTTTTTAGCTTTGACCTCAGATAACTTTAGTGTTTCCCAAAATGTTTTGCTATGGAAACCCTAGCCCAGCTACTTATGCTTATATGTGTGTGTACATATATGTTC
Organism: Geosciurus inauris; assembly: GCA_004024805.1. Taxonomy (NCBI): domain Eukaryota; kingdom Metazoa; phylum Chordata; class Mammalia; order Rodentia; family Sciuridae; genus Geosciurus; species Geosciurus inauris. Next base: position 83,890 of record PVHX01007946.1, read on the forward strand.
TCTAATCAATCAATCTTAGGAAACTGCACTTGACCACTTCTAGAGACACATTCACAACACTCACACACTGTTTTGCAGATGTCTGATGTACGTTTGCATATTAAAGGCTCTGAGAAGTCCTGGAGCATAAAGTCTTTTAAATTTCCCCAAAGGCACTTGGCTATAAGACTTTTATTTTCTCTTCATAACACATCTTTACATCTACTTACATTCGACCTAAGAAGTGTAGCACTTCTTTATTTTACAAGATCAGAGCTTGCTTAAAATAAGAGCCCATTTTGGAATGGGCATCCTACTCTTTCAAACTCCAGATGCCTAAATGCTTTAAATTGACCCATGCTGATGCTTTCCTGCATGCCTGAGCATCTTTTGCCTCTCCTGCATTTCAGGGAGACACCAATGGTCACATATCAAGGCAAGGATATGTGGAGTGGTCATTAGCCGTCCAAAAACCAGGGGGAACCTGGTTGCCCAGACAGGCTAAGCTGTGTGGCTTAGTAGTTGTGGGCTGAGCCTGGACCAATCACTTTCTCTGGGTTCAGTGGTTTTCACCTGGAGGGCCCCCAGAATCACTTGGTTTGTGAATGGGGAATCAGACCTCAAATCTCAGAATCTTTTGGCCTCTGGTTCTTTCCTTCATTCCATGAGACACTCTTCTCTGGCTCTAAAGGTTTTCTATCATGGAGGGAAACCAGATTACCTGTAAAGACCTCTTCAGCTCTCTCTGTTCTATCTTTCGCCTCCTCCTTCCTAGGTACAATTCACAGTCACATGATGTAGCTCTACAAATAAAACTAGGTTTCCATCTGCCTGTTGCAAGAGTGAGTGAAAATGAGTCAGTGAACTTTCACCAAATGTACACGGCACATTTCAGATAACGTAAAACAAAGACTGCCTGGTACACTTGAACTTCACCTGGGGGAAGTTCCCAGGGTACCATCTCAACATTCTTCCACTACTGGTTTATCATTTTGCTCTTTCTCACACCAGCTACTCTAGGTGGCACACTTGGGGTGACTACTAGCAGAGATTCCATTACTTCATGACCCTGTATGGCTTCCCTAAGTAACCCTGAGGAAGCAAGGCAGCAAGATTGTATGCAGATCCATTCATTCATTTTTAAATAAACTTTTCATTCTAGAGTAAGTTTAGATTGACATAAAAGTTGCACAGATAGAACAGAGACACCCCGTTTACCCTCCACCCAGCTTCCTTCAAAGTCAACATCTTATATAACAAGGTATATCTGTCAAGACAAAGAAATTAACATTGATACATGAATAGTGACTGAACTACAGACTCTTTTTGTATTTTTATGTTTTTCTGCTAATGCCCTTTTTCTGTCCCAGGACACAATCCAGGACACCACATAGTATTTAGTCATCATGTCTCCTTAGTCTCTGGGCTGGTGTTGTTTTTAAGAAACAGGCACCCTCTCCACCTTTCCCTACTGCATACTGGGTGGAATGTCAGTTACTGTGTGGGTTCCAGCTGCCCTGTGAGGAGAAACAGTGTCTGATGGGCAGCAAGTCTGCACTTGGGTGTCTACTCTGCCTCTGACTTGTGATAGGGTCCCGGGCTTGTCACTCCATACACACAGCTCTCAGATTCCTCATCCCCAATGTAGCCATGATACCTTCTACCTCATTAGAGAGCTGAATGAGATGGTCTATGTACATGGGCATTTGCAGACTTAAAGCTCTATCCAGTTGCTTATTATTATGATTATTATTATTAATGTTATTGTAACAATTATCATTAGGCAGACTCTGTCCTGTTTCCAAAACAGGACAGCCTGGTCTGAGCTGTCTGGCTGAGCTATTTTAGCTCCAAATGAGACATTTCTGTAGATCTCCATGTATCCCACAGAGAAAGAGAATCCTCTTTGAATTTGCCCATTCGGTTCTGTGTTCCTTCATGGCTACACCCAAGTGCCAGTGATCAGAGGCCTGACCATCTGACCATCCTACACAGAAGAGACCTGGGAATGCCCTGCCCCTGGCATTCTCTGACTTTCTCTATTTTTCTCCATGGCACTTATTCCATTTGACATGTTACATCTTCCCATGTCCCTCTGTTCACTGCTGCCTCCATCCCTCTGCTGGTATATAAGCCATGAGAGCATGAGCTGTCATCTGCTTTGAACACTACTGCACCCCAGTGCCTAAAACAGCGCCTGACCCTTCCTGGGTACTCATGTGATTGAATGAGTGGCTGCAGTTTGACTCTGTAACCTCTTGCCTTCATCCTGGGAACCTGAACACAACCCTCCCCTCCCCAAATACTGTTGAACTCAAATAAGAGGCAAGCTATTCAGGAAGCAGGTGGCTCAGAGCCTTTTGGGTTTTCTTTAAGGAAAAAGAAAGGGTCATGTTTTGTTTTGTTTTGTTTTTTAATTCAATTCAATTCCATTAATGTCCCTTCTCCCGCCTCCTATCTCCTGAGTGGCAATGCCAATTAGAAACCACAGTCTCTTCCTTGTCCAGAGCCTGTCTGCTGGCCTCGCCACAATCAATTCCAACAGAGCCCAGGCTAGGAAGATCTGGTAAACTCCCCACACCCGCCAGCCCTGTTCATTATTGGACCCACTTAGCACCTGCACATCAAAGGCCCACAAACTTCTCAGAGAAGGAAGAAACCCAGGGGATCACACAAGCCAGCCTGCAGATGAGGACACTGAAGTTCAGAGCAGGCTCAAGGGAATTAGCAAATAACACACAGCAACTTTGTGGTAGTCTCACCAAGAAGCCAGGACTCCTGGCTCTGAACCCTGCACAGATTCTCCCAAAGGCTGGAACCACTTCCCCACACCCATCTTCCACCAAGAGGTGTGTGCTTATATGACCTGGAGCTCCAATTTGACAGTCTACCTATACCTGACAATCCTTGAGTACTTCAACTTGGGCAGCGAGGGGTGGAGATGCCTCTCCCAAAGTAGTACCATGTAAGACAGCAGAGCTCAGAGCCAGACAGTGGGGACATGGGGTGGAACAGGTCGACAGTTCATATCATCATCTCACCTAACACTCCCAGAGCCCCCCAGCAAAGGTGTTATAACCATATTTTAAGTGAGGAAAAAGAAACACAGGGAACTTTAAAATGCAGCAAATCTCCACAGCAAGTAAGCATTGGAGAAAGTTCTATCTGGTAAGGAAGCCCTTGTTCTCTCTGCTGACCACTCTATCAGAGGCCGGAAAACCTCGACAGCAACCAGATAGGGTAGGTACTTAAAAC